>JAQRGA010000329.1:0-21890 GCA_029237695.1 Conchocele bisecta | reverse complement strand
AATAGCTAAATGTTTGTCGGCAGCAAAACGTGGAACAGACAGTAGCAATATAGGGCGACATTCTGATTCTCAATCGCGGAAGCATAAACATAACTGTGTACATGAAGGCTTGCCTTTGAATATTTGTGTAAAGCGGGACTTCTCTAAACCGGACACGGAGACAATTCAGTTGTCCTTCATCGGCATGTTACATTGCCATGTATATAGAGAATACCAGGCTAGTGTTCACCACTGCAAGCTAGGTATGTGTGCGGAACCTCTCTAGACGGGACACTACTGCAAGCTAGGTATGTGTGCGGAACCTCTCTAGACGGGACACCACTGCAAGCTAGGTATGTGTGGTGAACCTCTCTAGACGGGACACCACTGTAAGCTAGGTATGTGTGGTGAAGCTCTGTAGACGGGACACCACTGCAAGCTATGTATGTGTGGTGAACCTCTCTAGACGGGACACCACTGTAAGCTAGGTATGTGTGGTGAAGCTCTGTAGACGGGACACTACTGCAAGCTATGTATGTGTGGTGAACCTCTCTAGGCTTTTGATATGAAGTTTATCAGGCCATGCTAGGAAACGCGTAGGAATTCCGAGGCTTGCCGAGGAATTCCTACCGTTTCCGAGCCGTGCCTGATAAACTTGATATCAAAATACACTAGCCTGGTATTCTATTTATCAGGTAACGTTTTATGCTCGAAAATATCACGCAATCTGATTGGCTGATGTTCATACATTACTATCGTAATTGTGTTGGAACTATTTTCTTCATAGAACATATTATTTGTGTGATCCGTCCGGTATCACAGGCGATTCTAGCGTGTCTTGGATGGTCAATTATTGTTTGTATATACATAAAACACCTTTCTAAACAATGTACAAAACAATTCAAAAGTGCCCGGGTGTAAATATAATAATACTTAGAAAGGTACAAAACTCCCATTCGCCACCATTGTAACGAAAACTCACACAATGTAGACAATTGGAACTCGCCTATAAAACGCATTTAGCGTGTCGTAACTGCTGTTTGGGTGAATTTTCTACATAAAGTTTACAGTTACCAATACATTAACATAACTCTCAAAGATTTTGGGTGTAAACTGTACTAAAAAACGCGTACTAACTAATAAACCGCTTTTTAAAATCATACACCTTCGTTTCCATGATTAAAAAATGAAGGTTAGCCGCCATCTTTGAAAATATCGAATCACATGACACGCACTGATTTGGTTGGCTAATGGAAATGACGTCAGTCTCCAGTAACCAAAAACCAAACTACTGCGTGCACGTGATTGAAACATTTTCAAAGATGGCGGCTAATAGTCATTGAGAATGCGGAAGTGAACGTGTATGATTTTAAAAAGCGAATTTAGGTTAGTGAGACGCGTTTTTAGTACAGTTTACACTCGAAATCTTTGAGATTTATGTTAATGTCTTAGCAACTGTAAAATCTATGCCGAAAACCCACCCCAAGCAGCGGTTTCGACACGCTGTAATGCGTTGTATAGGCGAGTTCCAATTGTCTACATTGTGTGGCTTTTCGTTACAATGGTGGCGAATGGGAGTTTTGTACCTTTCTAAGTATTATTATATTTACACCCGGGCAATTTTGAATTGTTTTGTACATTGTTTAGAAAGGTGTTTTATGTATATACAAACAATAATTGACCATCCAAGACACGCTAGAATCGCCTGTGTCCGGTATGACCTGCTTTTCAACTAGACTCGATAAAGTTTGCAAAACAGTAAAGGAGTGCATTAGAAATAGGTTAACCGCATTGTAATTTTGAGTCGCCATTAAACAGATATTCCGACTTATCATTTTCTGATATACGCCGCAAATTTCAAAATTACAATACAGTTAAACCTATATTATATTCCTTATTCTCCCAGTTCGTAACATAGACGAATACAGGAGGAAATAAACGAGTACATACTCAAAACACATACGACATGAATAAGATACATAATGCAACAATGTTTCATGTATCATGATTAAGTTTCTAATAACGCATACTGATACTAATGTATGGGCACCGACTGAGGACATGGACATTATGACGTGTGTAGACGGCTTAGTATCCGGTGAGCCCGCGCAACAACGCTGTCTGATCAGGGCCGACACCGACTGTCATTCAGTCAAACTAACCTAAATAACCAATTTGTATCAGACTATTGTTTGATTGTATTGCTCGATAAATAGAGAAAACTATCTAAGTTACAACCATACCCATATAAGTACGAGTAATAGAGAATAGTAGGTAACAAAAAAGTCACCCTCCCCAAAACATTTTGATGAAATTCCATCAAATATTGATTTTATTGGGAAAAAAATATTTTCCTTTGGGAATTTAACGTGGGGAGTCGTGGGGAGTCATTTTCCAAAGATTTTCGTTTTTTGATCCTGAAGGATTTTTGGAAATTGACTCCGAAACCTGGCGAGATAGCATGCAAATGATGTACTTAAGAAAACAAAAGTTAGATTTTGAAAATCGGTTGACAAATAAAAAAATATTAAAAAAAAATCTATTTTTAGCCCCCCATGTTAAATTCCCATAGGAAAATCGTTTGTGGCTATGATAGAAGAAATAGAGAATAGTAGGTTAGATAAATAGAATAGTAGGTTAGTGTCGTGAATGGGCAAACATATCTGGCAAGGCTCAGGAAACGGGATGGGCGAGGCTCTGCCGAGCACATCTCGTTTCCGTGCCGCGCCAGATATTTTATCCCATTCACTGCACTAACCTTCTATTCTATTTATCCCGTCAACACCTACAAATGGCTGTAAAATGCAAAAATACAGCCCCAGCCACAGCACATATTCACGTGATGAAATAGTGTATAATTTATCATTTTAATATAACATAATTATTGTCATGGTATATCATTTCTGTCACCTGCTTAGTAAACACATTTCCTACACGTGATGATTTTTTTACGAGTTGACTGCCTACCGTAACAGGTAGACCACAGCCGGCGGGTGCTCAAACAACTACTTGCCGACGTCCGGTCTGACGTCACGTCCCGACGGAGATGCGGTGCCGACGGCGGACACACGAACCAGTCTGACGACCTGTATTTCGCTTTGGACGAGTTCAAACACATACAGGTATAGGCAGATGTAATGTTCTTCAACATGTTCTACCGTCTGTTTCACGAAACCTGCCCACATTTTACGGCTATATAAACAATGCAAAAACAATATTTTTTTCGATAATATTAAATTATAGCAAAATATAAAAAGGAGTCTACTTTTTATTTCGTGAAATTTGGTCCAATATTGATTTTTATTACACCTGACATAAATGAAGTGAGGTATTTTTTTAAAAAACTGAATCTCAAATCCAAGATGGCTGGCATCAATCAATCGGCAATAATAATGGACATGGAGCAGTAGAAACCAAGGTGCATGATCACGTGGTTACAACAACAACGTCGCCCACTCAAAATAAAGTATTATTTGATATTTTCCTTAATATGCAACGGATTTTGATGAAATATGGCGCAGCAAACGCGTCTCTCTTCATGAGCTGCATTTGGTGGTCCAGGGAGCTCGGCACAGACTTGTGTCGTTTTTGCGAATAATCGATTTCCATGTCAGTAGACACGGAAATCGATTCTTCGCAAAAACTACACAAGTTTGGGCGAAATTACAAAGACCACCAAATGCAGCTTAACAAGACGCGTTTGATGCGCTATATTTCATCAAAATCCGTTACGTAATAAGGACAATATAAAAGAATACGTACTATGAAACAGATGGATTCTGGAAGTTTAGTACTTGTTGTTGTTGTTAGTACCACGTGATCATACACCTTGGAAACGCATGTGATAGAAAATAAAATCATGATACACTTTGTGCACGTACTATCTAGATCCGATTGATTCCACACATTTTCTCTGTCTTTTTTCAGGAAGATTTCACTTTTATAATGTATGAATATACCATCAGAAAATAACACCCAAAACTTGACAACACAATACAATTTATGAAAACAAAATTATACGGCATAATGAAAGTTATTGCAAATTGTCTAAAATGTTGGTCCCTGGGTTCCGTTTCACTAAACTTCGTACGACTAAAATGTTCGTAAGTGCACATTTAGGATCGTCTGGAAATGTAAATTTATGGATTTACATTTATTGAGCATAGGCTGCATATGCAGCCTGTGCTCAATAAATGTAAATCCAATAATTGTTTGCAAAAAAACATTGTGAAATTTACAGACTGTCATAACTTTGCACTTACGAACATTTTAGTCGTACGAAGTTTAGTGAAACGGGCACCTGTATTGCAAGAGACTTTGAGGAAATGAAATGAAATATGCCGCCTGCACACATTCAAACAGTTTAGAAAGCATTTGGCATTGACACTGGGAATGCTGACTTTAACAAACATGTTTCTGTCAGAAATACGGATCAACAGACGACCGTAATGAATAACGAAAACTGATTGCATTCACCGTTCAGCAATACATGTATGTTGTTCAATAATAAAAGATGCATATACCAATCGCATATAATGTTATAAAATATATCTGAATGTGATCAAATTGTGCCATATTGTAGCATTTAATCAGCTTATTTATGCCAAAATCCACATATTTTATTATGACGTACGAAAGGTTAAATTTGACGTGAATTGCGCATTAGCCGATGCGCAGAATTAGCCGAAATTACACGTTGCGTGTTGTCGCGCTCGGCTATTCACGATGGAACAAACGCCTTTGTCTTGTATTTTATTTTTACTTTTTCTTTAGCCTGGACTTGCCATGCAACAGTACCAGCCTGAAGGAACTGTTATTGAAGATACTCACAGATGAGATTCGTGTAACTAATGACGATGAATTTCCGACGAACGGACGGGATGCCCGACAGACGAGCGCCGCCGGAAATGAACTGGCGCAGATATTTAGTGAAATCGCCAAGTCAGAGGTACAGTGTGTGCGTATATGTGTGTGTGTGTGTGTGTGTGTGTCTGTCTGTCTGTCTGTCTGTCTGTGTGCGCGTGCGTGTGTGTGTGTGTGTGTGTGTGTGCGTGCGTGCGTGCGTGCGTGCGTGCGTGTGTGCGTGCGTGCGTGCGTGCGTGCGTGCGTGCGTGCGTGCGTGCGTGCGTGCGTGTGTGTGTGTGTGTGTGTGTGTGTGTGTGTGTGTGCGTGATGCTTTTCGGGTTCATCTATCTCTTTAATTTGACACCACGGGTCCATGCAACAACTCCATGCAACAATCTCTTTAACTCTGTTATGTTTCGAGGGATTTCATTGTTTCATTAGGAGTAAAAATGTGAAAATGTGTACGGTTTGGGTATCATACTTAATGTACAACTGCATAAAGCAATCTTGTTTATCGTGGGCTTACATTGTGTCTGGTTTGGAGTAGTTCCACTATGATGGTACTCTGATATGCTGTCCGGGTTTGGTACAACTTCATACAACAGTCTGTTGAACTGAACATAAGATGCCAGTGTGTTCGGTTTAAAGTGTTTCCTCAGTAAACATGGGGCCGTTTCACTAAACTTCGTACGACTAAAATATTCGTAAGTGCAAAATTATGATGGTATTTAAATTCCGCATTAACAATTTGTGCTTGTAAACACTTATGCAGCCTATGCTCAATACATGTAAATCCATCAATTTAAATTTTCACAGACGATCCTAAATTTGCACCTTGGAACATTTTACTCGTACGAAGTTTAGTGAAACGATCCCCAGATTATCGCACTCCATATCACGTTCACATGCTTTGCTATGATGAACATACACTTTCATTTGTTTTATATAACCCGTTTCACTAAACTTCGTACAAATAAAATGTTCGTAAGTGCAAATTGAGGATCGTCTGGAAATTTAAATTGATGGATTATCATTTATTGAGCATATGCTGCCTATGCTCAATAAATGTAAATCCAATAATTGTTAATGTGAAATTTACAGACTATCATAATTGTGCACTTACGAACATTTTAGTCGTACGAAGCTTGATGAAACAGGCCACAGGATCGGAAAATTTGAGGTACATATCAGGTACTGTTTGAAAAAATGTATTATATATCAAACCGTAAAGGCGTTGGCCAATCCAGGTTTAATGCATACAAACATTGTTGGATAAGGAATAAAGATAAAAGAAGTCTGAACTCTCAATAATAATGTTTTATCGCATTTTGCACACGGACGTTATAGTTGTATACGCAATACACGACCATGTTCTGATTTATGGCTGCAATTGGGGAAATGGGGATTATGTGTTACGTGACCAGTGTGGCCCCAGATAAACCGTCGCATCCGCGCAGTCTGATTAGGCCATACAAAGTTTGCCATTCAGTCAGTAAATCACCTCTCCTGCTTCTAACAAACAGTGTTTGTCCATACCAGACTGCGGGAATGAGCTAGAAGATCAGGATATAGAGTGACCAGTAGCCTATTTCACCAACATTTCAAAGTATACTTATCTAGCAAAGTATACTTTGAGGGAGAAATTTACAATTTAATGATACATTTATTAATTTGTATTATACTGAATGTATTACATTATCACAGTAATAAATTCAGTATAATAATTATTCATACTTTTAATCATCAAATATATGCAGTGGTTAGTTATATATGAAATAATGCATTTTGGGAAAATAAATGATTACTCCCTAGTATACTTTGCAATTGTGATGAAATCGGCTACAGAAATGCGATAAGTCCGATTTCTCTAACTAGGGCCGCATTTGTCGGGTTCATACCAACGTGCTGTCTAAACATGTAAGACATTCCATTGACATCGTAAGACAACATATATATCATTAGAAAACAAAATTAACCTACATGTAATAATCAAAATATATAGGCGAAGTTCCAAGAATTTGCTTAATCTATTGAGAACAGGGATTTAGCCTACTGGGTTTGTATCGCTGATGTCATATTTCTCTGGCAATCCCCCCGGGAACAACCTTATACAAACACAACACTCACTTATATTTAGCATTTAATCAAGCAAAATACTAGTACATCATTGTATAGTATGTTATACAAGTATGCGACGCCACATTTGAGAAACACTCATTTCTTAAGTGACTATGAACACATACAATCCAATAACCTGTCCTAAATAACTACATAATTAAATTAATTCCTACCATATTACCATTGCGACAAAAATACGCGTCGCTCTAGTGTCGGTCAACACTTGAATGACAATATTCCGCCAGTGATCACAACTAGTGACAACGCTTGGCGCGAAAACGCGCACGACTGAACACGCGCAAGCGCGTTACCATAAATAAATATTCTTAACATTGTATCAGGTTGTCCCGCCGACCGCCAGAGAAAAATAATTTGGTTCTAATTCACTACGTTCAAACGACATAAATTTTATATTTCGACTGGGGAACATTTATTGCTGTATATGCAATAGATAATACATATTCAGGCCTGGATATAATTGTGACCTGAGTCAATAGGTAAAATGTATATGCTAAGGAGCCCCGCAGGGGACATGGAATATTTTTTATTAATTCGTTCCCACGAAATAACATTCGTTCTCTCAATTTAACAATTCATTCCCTCGAATTAACAATTCGTTCCCACGATATAACAATTCGCTCCCACGAATTAACAATTCGTTCCCGTAGGAAATAATTGTTATTTCGTGGGAACGAATTGATAAATTGAGTGAACGAATTGTTAATTCGTGGGAACAAATTGTTAATTTGAACGAATTGTTATTTCGTGGGAACAAATTAATAAAAAAAATAATCCTATGTCCCCTGCGGGGCTCCATATATGCCTGCTTTACAGTGGAACATCTCAAAACGGGACACCCTGGGGACCTCCCAGGGTATGCAGTTTAGTAAGGTTTCACTGTATATGAAATAATGTTTATTCCATATGGTTTCACAATGTAATAACACGGTGTATTAGAAATCATAAAACACTAGTGTGATAAATATGCAAATTATACATCTACAGAAAAAACATGCCGGGTCGTCGTTACAGCTTCAACATACTGTGATGTGCTTAAGTCAAACTAGTATTTAATATGATATTTATGAAACGAGTTGACTGATTTCATAAGAAACTCGGCAAAGCCTCGTTTCTTATGGAATCAGTAAACTCGTTTTATATGATATTAAATCATCACTCATGTAAGATCCTCTATTTCTGTCTGTTTGACGTATGATGACGAGGTAAGCGGCGGCGCCGTTCTAACCAGGTTCAAACATGCTAGTGGAATGTGTTGTTCTGCTTCGAATATGTCTTTAAATAATTTGTTCATAAGTGAGTACATGTACGACGATATACACGAGTTTATGCCGTCAACGCAGTGCGTATGTGCCGTGATACACGGTGCCGTGAATCATTTTTATGTCATGTCAATACGACCTAATCACTGCGTATGAATATGTGCGGTGGCTGGGGTTATATTGTTTTTGCATTTTAAAGCCATTTGTAGGTGTTTACGGGATAAATAAAATAGTAGGTTAGTGCCGTGAATGGGAAAAATATCTGGCGCGGCACGGAAGCGGGATGTGCTCGGCAGAGCCTCGCCCATCCCGTTTCCTCCTAAGCCTTGCCAGATATTTCCCATTCACGGCAGTAACCTATAATTCTCTATATATACATCAGCACTGTCTGTATTAGACTGTGACTGTCATTAATAAACAGTGTGGGTGTGTATATGTATATGTAGTAATGTCCAATAACCTCCGAAGGGAAGCACATTTAATACACATTGTTCTAAAGTCACTCTTTTTATTAAATTTTCGACCACATGGTCTTCATCAAAATAGTATTAAAATGTATCGGCAGTCCTATGAGACGTCCATAGTTTAGCAGTAAACCGGATGTTATAAGCCGGACGTCATGACGTCGCGTGAGCCCAGGCCATACTTCAAACCACGAAACCACGATACACCACTTGTGTATCATGATCCCGCGATCCAACGCACAGTCTAGGCCCGTACGACGTCAAACCCATCCCATGACACCCGATACCAGAAACACGAATATTGAAAATATTCGCGTTTCCAGCATCGGGCCGCATGTAGCATTGCGCGACCTCATGGCGTCCGGCTCATAACAACCGGTTTACACTATGGATGTCACATAGGACTGCCAATATATTTAACACTATTTTGATAAAGACAATGTGGTCGAACATTTGATAAAAAGAGTGACTTTAAAACAATGTGTATATACATGTATCATGGGCATGACGCGAAACTCCACATATTGGATAGTTTATTATGACGTCAGTAAATTCATTTAATACATAGCCTATGCAATTATCTATAGTAGATAGTAGATCCTCTATTTTTTAATATTTCCAGATTGATATACTGAATAAGTACTGCACGAACGGAAGTACGGTATGCATGCCGGGTAAGTAACCAGCCATTCGCATCACAACCGTTTGAGTAACAAGAACGGATGCGGATGCACAGACTGATCTGGATCTACACTGGTCACAAACCACATGAGCCCCCTTTCCACATATGTGTCCGTGACTGGAGAAATGAGGCTTATGGGTTTTGCGAGCAGTGCAGATCCAGATCAGCCTGTGCATCCGCACAGTCTGATCAGGATCTGCACTGTTCGTCATTCTATCAATGAAACACGCATCCTGCTTGTAACAAGCAATATAGAAGGTTATCGGATGACATGCGTGTGTTATTTGATCAGGAGCCACACTGATCACAAACCGCATGAGCCCCATTTCCCCAGTGACGGCTACATATAATGCTGAACAATCGTATATGATCAGAAGCCACTGATCACAAACCACATGAGCCCCATTTCCCCAGTGACGACTACATATAATGCTGAACAATCGTATATGGGTCCATAGCTGTGAAAACAGACCATCCGACTTGTGCTATGCATACTATATATCGATTGAGTAACACGTGGCTGTGCCTGGAGGAATGGGGCTGATGCGCTTTGTGACCAGTGTAGAAGGTATGGAAGGTGTTCGAGCCAATTCCCACCCTTAAATATAAGCCGAATGAATGAATACATGCGGCTGTGACTGGAGAAATAGGGCTGATGGGTTTGCGACCAGTGTAGATCCAAATTAACCTGTGTATCCGCACAGTCTGATCAGGATCTGCACTGTTCCCTATCCCATCAATGAAACACACATCATACTTCTTACAAGAACTATAGACCATATTCAGGCTGCAGCAGTGTTCTATCTGATCAGTAGCTACACTGGTCACACATCTCATAACCCCCATTTCTCTAGGCACAGCTTCAATGTAGTCCACATTAATATACGCTCATACAACTGTCAATGGATTATCGGACTTGGTCTTCATTTACATGTCATGTAAATGAAGACCAAGTCCGATAATCCATGATTGGAAGGTGTTTCAGTGTACTGCGGTTGTCTCCCTTACAGTATGTTACGATCCGATAGTTCTCACACAGGTATTACAGTGAAACCTCTCTAAACCCGACACCCTGGGAGGTCCCCAGGGTGTCCGGCTTAGACAGGTGTCACTGTAAATCTGGCATTTGATCGTTCTGAGCCATAGTTGTGTGCTATACGATCACGAACAGACATTAGCATCACAGCTGTTTTCTTGGTGTCCGGTATAGAGAGATTCAACTGTACATGCACTGGGTCGCAGATAAGCCCAGCACGTGATGAATACGATAATGAAAATAGCAAAAACAACAATAATTGTCTACATAGATTTTTATCGCATATCCATCAACACAATTGTACATGTGCAGACTAATGAGTTGCTTGAACAATATCGAAGCGTTTGTAACAAGTAATGTTTATAATACTGAAAACGATACTTTTTGCGTAATAGAGGCACTATTAATTTATTTTATTTATTTAACTTTATTCAACTCGGCTATTATTATGTATAATTGCAACCTATTGCATTAGGTGACACAGCAAATAGCATTTAGCAACACATATTTTCGCAAATTCGTGTTTCGTATTTCGCAAACTGGTTAAAAAACTAGTAGAAATGCTTTTAACCAAATTATCTTTATCAAGTCTGTGAGAATAGAGTGGAATAAAACACGACACACATTTTGGATTTTGATTGAATTTTGGAATTTGATTGAATTTTGGAATTTGATTGAATTTTGAATGATACGCGGCGGTGGCTGGAGAAATGGGGCTTATGGGTTTTGCGACCAGTGGAGATCCAGATCAGACTGTGCATCCACACAGTCTGATCAAGATCTGCACTGTTCGCCATTCCATCAAGGAAACGCCCGGCAAGTAATATAGATCGTTATCAGGCTATATAAGTGTACTATTTGATATTAAGCACCACTGGTCACAAATACTATAGGATGTCACAATATCTCCAGTCACAGCCACGTATATGTCATAACAAGACAACAACATAATATGTGGCTGTGAATGGAGAAATGGAGCTTCTGGGTTTTGTGGCCAGTGCAGCTCTGATCAATTATACACTCCTGATAACGATATACATAGCTTGTTAGAAACATGGCGGGTGTTTCATTGATCGAATGATTGTGCAGCTGCACAGGCTGATTTGGATCTACACTGGTCCAACATCCCATAGGCCCCATTTCTCCTCACAGCCACATAGTATTGACATCATTTGTTCGTCACCAGCTTTTAGAGAAAACAACGAGCGAGCCGTTCCAACAGCATCTGCAGCGTCTGTCAGTATTAATATTTAAATTAAAATACCACGTTAATTATCTAAGCTTCTAAGCAAGCTATATAGGGATGAAAAACAAAATATAACGAGGTTCAACCGGAGCAAAAATTTAAACTACATGTAGTTGCATCCAAGCAGCTCTGCTGGCGAAGCTCTAAGTATTAAAACACAATACAGTAGACTCTGGTTATAGCGATACTGACTCCGGGGTCCATTGGGAATATAGTTTACACCAGAATATGGTTTAATCCGATCATGGTAGAAACTAGGACAGCTTTTTATCCTGTCAACACAGTGCGTATGTGCCGTGAAACACGGTGCCGTGAAACATTTTTGATAGCCAGTCAATACTATTTTTGTATTTTACAGTCATGTGTAGGAGGTGTTCACGGAATAAATATAATAGTAGGTTAGTGCCGTGAACGGGAAAAAATATCTGGCGCGGCACCAGCAGAGCCTCGCCCATCCCGTTTCCTGAGCCTTGCCAGATATGTTTCCCCATTCACGGCACTAACCTACTATTCTCTATAGTATATGACAGTGAACGTTAAAGGTACATGCCCACGCAGTAGGCACAAACTTTTCTTTATAGGAATTAAATAAGTGTATAATTATGTCACTATTCCACCAGTTCTAAAAATGATCACTAGAGTATACAAATATAATCATTTATTAATTATCAATTTACTGTTAGCGACGGGCGGCGGTAACAGTCTATTTTGATAATGTGCGGGGACGACGAATTTCACATCACGGCTTGCGGTGCGCATGCGCAGTATACTACGCGCGCCAGTAGGCTTGCCAATATGTAAACAAGACTATCAACATGTCGAAACGTCCAGGACGGAAATTGTATGAAACGGCGTCGGCCAAAAAAAAGGCGAAATGTCTGAGGGACAGGCAGTACAGAGAGAGAGAGTGGTTAGTATTGGCGACCAGATCACCAAATGGAAAGAGTTACGTGGAGATCTAGATTTGGACTCGAACAGAGATTTTTCTTCTCAACTTCCGATACTTCACTGCGCATTTCAAAGATGTGATATGATTGACCGTGTCACGTGACGCGTGTTGGTAAAAATAGCACGAGGTCGGAAAATACCCTTTCTGGTCGCGGCATATAAAATGCGATTTAACACCAATTAGAACGCGCTCTAATTAAAAATAACTCGTAGTGGGTAGACAAATGGCTCATATAAGACATGACAGAAAATGAAAAGTAGTAGTACAGTGTAACCTATTGCGTGGGCATGTACCTTTAACACGTGATGTATACTGTGCTCAAGATACAGCGGATCTATAAGAATATAGTCACAAATATAAGTCTCGTAAATGTGCTGAAAGTAAGAAATATTATGACAAAATTAATAATTGCCCGATTTTAATCGCATGCAATAGGTCAGGTTTGGATGTAATTAGTGTCGCGATGGCTAATTCTAGTTCACTGGATGCTTACCATGTTTTTAATTTAAATTACTGCAACTGAATCTATCGTGCAAACCAATTTCAGGAAGATAACAGAACATAAACTAGCCTGGTACGTTTTGAATTATGAAAATTTATGCGGACGTGCAATGTTGCTTTCGTTGAACGGAACGCGGACTTGTTTACGTTGTATCATTCGGTAGAGTCACGTGACGTTGTTCAGCCAAGAAAATGACGAAGAAGGTAGTTTTCAAATTTGTATTGACCGCAATAAACTATCAGTGCCTGCTACAATATACATCTTGTTTTTTATCAGTGACGCGTATTCGATCATTGTGTAACACACTGTAACAAGTTACTGGCAATATATACGCGCCGCTATGCAATGCACGTTAACAAAAGTAAATACATGGTTAGTGCCGGCAAATAAAAATATAATATTTATATTCAGTTGAACCTTTATTGAGGAGAGCTTTAGAGAGCCCTTATAAAGTAACATGCTTTGACGGCACTTTAGAATCATTTCCATTAGAAATGATTCTAAAGTGTTGTCAAAGCATGTTTGTGAGTTGTCGTGGCGAAACCGAATATATTTTATATTCGACGCCACTAATCATGTATTTAATTCATAATGAACTTAATTGTTTGAACGTGCGTGGCGTCATGTACTCCCTCGTCATACGTCACAAATCTAGCGACGTTATTAAAAACAAAATTGCTACGTCAACGCTAGGTAGATTCGGTATGTATATGATTAAATCTCCGATATATTTAAGATCAGCTTCAATACAGGCTGGCTTTTATCCCGTCAACACGGTGCGTATGTGCCGTGAAACACGGTGCCGTGAAACATTTTTGATATCCAGTCAATACTATTTTTGCATTTTACTGCCATTTGTAGGTATTGACGGGATAAATAGAATAGTAGGTTAGTGCCGTGAATATACTTCATGTATATTATGCTGCTTCAGATATAAACAGCATTTATTCAACTCCTTATTACGCTACATGGAACAATGATTGCGCTATACAAACTAAATATATTCACAAGGCGAGAAAAATGTACACCGCCATGAGACACGAACCCGGGAGCGTCTGATATTTTCACCATCGCTCTCCACCGACTGAACTAATACAGACCTTCACCACACAGTCAGTTACGTACCGTGACACGACGTATCCTTATATGCGGAGTTTACTGTACATACAGTGAAACCTCTCTTAACCAGACACCAATTAAGCACTTGTGATCTTATTTATTTATGATTGTCTTGGTCATACTTGTGATACACATCATGTTCGTGATCGCACACCGCACAGCTATGGCTCAACACTATCAAATACCTGATTGACAGTGAAACCTCTCTAAGCCGGACACCCTGGGGACCTCCCAGGGTGTTCGGTTTAGCGAGGTTTCACTGTAGTATAGCGGCGCACGTGAAGCAACAAATGTAGCTGTGCGTGCAGAATGCACTTACTGTCAATGATTGATGGAATCCATATTCAATTGCTCGTTCGCTATCTTTATTTGCTGCGCTGGCATTGAAAGGCTCTGTAACTGGTGGCGATATCTCCGGATCCGGTAGTTATATTTTATCGCCAGACGGCAGTAAATGGCGTGCCGGACAATATTGCATCGGTGATCGCATACTACACTGGCGCCTACGCTAATAATGCCAGTAATTATACATTTCTGTATTTCAAAATACTTCGAATCAAGCAGCTTGATTGTCTGAGCCTGAGCTGTGCTACAGCTCAGGTTCAGACAATCAAATTGCTTGATTAAGAGTTGGATAGCCAATACAAAATGGCTTAAACAGGTTTAGAAAACAAGCTTTAACGGTTATGTGAACTTTCATAGACAATTTCAAACAAACCGGCTAAGGTGGAATAAAGTAACATCGTTTAAATTTCGAGTAATAAATTATAAATGCTTCTAGGAAATAATGTCGTAAAAGCGTTGATAATCTGCGCAAGATTAACGCAGGCGGTTATGTGTTCTGTGTGGGATATGAATATGTCTAGTCCCGCCGGCCAACAGTGATATCGTCCAGGAGACTGATTCATGGGAATGAAAACGAATATAATTTGACATGGTTGGCATGCCTCAACGTTTTAACCGATGACTTAGACTCGATTCGATTCGGCTTATATTTAAGGGTGGGAATTGGCTCGAACGCCTTCCATACTCTGTTAATTATCATATCAATGGTATATATACGTCATTGCGTACCTGCTAATGATACCCCGATTCACTCAAGATGGGTAAACAGCGTCCCCGCTAGAACGGCAAACATTGCAATTTCTGCCAAAGACCGTATCTATAGGAAATTATTTATAGCACAACAAATAATCCTAATGACGATATTAAAGGTACATGCCCACTCAGTGGACACGAACTGTTCTTTATATCAGATACATCATCTGAGACATATTCCGGCAAAATAATCATTCATTCACCAATACACCAAGTATTGTTTGGCATTATTGTACATTTTATATCATACGTAATGCATGTGTATGATCGGAGTTCTTCGGTAATCATTTAATGCGTACACGTACCCTACCATTGATTATGGGGGCTGACTATATACAGGGATTCCGCTGGCGATCACCACATTCGCAATTGGCGATACAAATAAACAATTGGCGATAAAAACTTACAATTTTCTAAATATTTTTTTTTGAAGTGGCGATTTTTTTATTTTCCCCAGCGGAATCCCTGTATATATGCATTTATTGCATAAAATTACCTCAGTAGTGAAATGAATACATAACACAGTAGTGTAATTCCATCAAATATTGATTTTATTGCGAAAAATATATTTCTATGGATAGTTAACATTGGACAAAAATGAGCTGAAGAGTGAAGACGAGGTCGAAGAACGAAAGAAAAAGGAAAGTGAATACGCGGTTATCTCCCCTGGCCTCAACAAATTTTATAATCCGTCAATCAAATAAGGCAATATCACTTAACCCTTTCACCCCAAAGTAACTGAATTGGCTGCGATATGTTAAGTTTGCAACCAATCCAATCATCGCAAATGATTTTCCGACTATTACATTTATAAAAATAGTATATGTTGTTCTCAAAAATATGAAAATTACTTACTCGTTACGAGTCGACTCATCTGGATATGCACTGACCGCTATAGCGGGCTTTCGGGTTCAAAGGGTTAATTGCTATTTATGTATATAAATGCCATATCTACTGGTTGAAACCAATATAGGGTTAAATGTATTGTAATTTTCAAATTTGCGGCGTATATCAAAAAATGATAGGTCGGAAAATCTGTTTAATGGCGACTCGCTAGCGGAGCCATTACACATGTTTTCCGACCTATTATTTTCTGATATACGCCGCAAATTTCAAAATTACAATGCGGTTAACCTATTTCTATTGCACTCCTTTACTACTGGCGTAGGAATACATATTGAAATAATTTGCGACCGTTCATCAGCAATGATCTACCTGTAATGTATGACCATCAGCCAATCAGATTGCGTGATATTTATAGAGTGCAAGATAAATATTTCTTAAAAATAATTTTCAAGCTATCTAGCCAGGTTTCAGTGTCAATGTACAAACAGTTCGTTTTTCGACCCTCCAGGACACTCACCAACTCAATTTGTCCCATTACATATTAAATTGCTTTTTCGGAATAAAATCAATATTTGATGGAATTTCATTAAATATTTTTTTTGGGGAGGGTGACATTTTTATTGATGAAAAGGTACTAACATTTCAATATTTTTAAATTGAATGTGTTTAATAGCCAACAGTTTGTCGGCAGCAAAACGTGGAACAGACAGTAGTACATATTAAACGTAACGTCACTCCGTTGTCATCATCAAAGAGGCAGACTTGATATTTTCTGCAAATGACGTGGAAAGATGAAAAGATCGTCCACTGTCCACGTCATTTACGGAACATACAGCTAATACATGTACACAGCGACATGTGCCACATATGTAATTCATATGAACAAAACATACGAAAAACATATGAATTGCATATGAAATCTATATGAAAATAGCCGATATTAAATTCATATGATGTTGATATGAATTTTATATGTAGACTTTTCATATGTATTTCATATGAATAATTTGCAAATGAATTTCATATGAAATATTTCCATATGAAATTCATATGTTTTTCATATGAAATTCATATGAACATTTTATAGATTATAGATTTAGAATCATTGTGCACGAATCTTCATATGAAATTCTTACGATTTGCATATGAAGTTCATATGATTTGCATATGAAATGCAAAGGAAGATTTTGCATATGATATTTTCATATGAAAAAAAAACGTATGAAATTCATATGCCACACATTTTGTAGTGTAACGTTCGTGTGATCACCACCTGAGTCCCACCTGGTCTGGAACCTCTCTAAGACGAACACCGTAGTTGTATAATCATACTTTTTTGGCAAGTAATCGACCGTATAGTGGATTCGATGGAAATTAGGCTCAATCTCAGAGCTCCGCGTCGGCACCAGTGCTCAGTCTACCAAACGGCATCCAAAGGCGACCGTAGCCTGGGTCTGACCATTTAACTCTTTCACCCCTAAATAACTGGAATGAATTTTCATATGTTAATTTTGCAACCAATCCAACCGTCACAATCTGATTTTCAGACTAGTCAATTTATGAAAAGCGGGTGATTTTGTTCTAAAAAAAAAGAAGAAAACAGTGCAGATCCTGATGAGACGGCTCGTAACGAGCCGGCTCATCTGGATCTACACTGTTTGCCAAAACCACTATACATGCCTGTGGTGTTGAAAGGGTTAAACAGCCATCTCGAGTGTATATATATATCCATTTAAAGGAAGCCCGTTATATCCAGTATTCGTGACATTTCACGAAATTTCATCAACATTGCATTGAGCCTCTCTGGCTATATCCAGCCAAAACTAGTATTATTTACAAGCATGTCTGTCAATACCAAATTGAATTGTTTTCAGCTACACAGATATTTCGTAAATGTCTGACTGAATGGCGGACGTGGTATCCCCTGATCAGACCACAGGTGGAAGACTCAGTAAATGACCCTGCCGAAATATACCCAACCCACCCGTGTATGTTAGGCTATAGAGCCTGTTCGTCTATACCGTAAAGTGTATGGAAATGGGTGGGCGGGGTAACTGTTTTTCAAATAAGCCATTTACTGGGTCCTAGGTGGATCCACCTGTGGATCAGACTGCGTGCATGCGTAGGCTGATCAGTGCATACACTACCAAATGTGTGGCATATGAATTTCATATGTTTTTCATATGAATTTCATATGAATATTTTATATGCAAATGATATAAAGTGAGCCGATATGCAATTCGTATGCAAAATCTTCATATGCATTTCATATGAAAATCATATTAATTTCATATGTAAATTATTCATATGAAATGCATATGAAAAGTCTTCATATGAAATGTATATAACAAGTTTTCATATATCAGCTCTTTTCATATGAGTTTCATATGTAATTCATATGTTTTTCATATATTTTACATATGAACAGCATATGATTTGTTTTCATATGAATTGCATATGTGGCACATTTTGCTGTGTATGTTGTTGGAAAACGCCATATATCCTCTTTTCCACCCAGACCTAAACGTGTTCTGGTGTAAAGTGGCAGACCCGTATATATAATTAGTGTGAACATTCCCTATTCTAGAGCGATATAATTAGCTAGTGCAATATGTATGGCGACTTGTCAATTATATTCCATCCCAGACCATTCACAAAAGACCTTCGCATCCCACAATAGATTTTTCTTATAGCCTGGCATGTATGATTCGTGTCGACAGTTTTATTTATGTAACGTCCCATTATATTGCGTTATAATTGCAACTTACGTCCAAGCAATTCTGACATTTATTTAGGTACGAATTACGACTTGACGTGACCGAGATTTCATTCAGCCGCCATTCAGAGTGGTAACATTGTGTTAATCTTTCATTGTTGAACATACTACAGTGTAACATCTGCAAACCGGACACCCTGGGGATCCCCAAGGTGTGCGGTTTAGAGATGTTTCACTGTAATTCCGATGTATGAGCACTGAAACACATGCAATCACGAACACTGATGAACATCAGCGATATTTCACGATGAAATCGGTCATAATTTAACACATCGATATCGCCAGGTTGTTCGGTTTAGCGAGGTTCCACTGTATAAGTAATACGTACATTTAGAGCCAGGTTGTTCGGTTTATCGAGGTTCCACTGTATAAGTAATACGTACATTTAGAGCCAGGTTGTTCGGTTTATCGAGGTTCCACTGTATAAGTAATACGTACATTTAGAGCACGGTTGTTCGGTTTATCGAGGTTCCACTGTATAAGTAATACGTACATTTAGAGCCAGGTTGTTCGGTTTAGCGAGGTTCCACTGTATAAGTAATACGTATATTTAGAGCCAGGTTGTTCGGTTTAGAGAGGTTACACTGTATAAGTAATACGTACATTTAGAGCCAGGTTGTTCGGTTTATCGAGGTTCCACTGTATAAGTAATACGTACATTTAGAGCCAGGTTGTTCGGTTTAGTGAGGTTCAACTGTATAAGTAATACGTACATTTAGAGCCAGGTTGTTCGGTTTAAAGAGGTTCCACTGTATAAGTAATACGTACATTTAGAGCCAGGTTTTCCGCGTGTCGATCGATAATCCGTGAGCAGATTATCTCCTCGTACAGGCGGACAACCATGTTCGGTACTAGGAGATGTTTGTTTGTTTGTATATTGTTGCTTAACGGCCTATCAACAGCCAATGTCATGTAAGGCCGGGCAAACGGGTTTGATCCCGTTTTAACCCCTGCTACATTGTGGGGGTGGGTGGGGGGGGGGGGGGGGTGGAAATTCCAAAATAAGAACGGAATATTTACATCGAGAGCAAATATATTCAGCCCTGAAATTAGAATAACCTGACCTGGTGCCAGGTACATACCACACGAAAGTCATTTGGCCCCTTCCACTAAAATAGGATTACGATTATTAATACTCATATAAGGGGTATAACCAGATTCAACTGTCACATACACAATGACAAAGACGTCTGTGAGGGCCAAAACATAGGGCCCGTTTCACTAAACTTCGTACGACTAAAATGTTCGTAAGTTAAAAATTATGATAGTCTGTAAATTTCACATTAACAATGTTTTCTTGTAAACACTTATTGGATTTACATGTATTGAGCATAGGCTGCATATGCAGTCTATGCTCAATAAATGTAAATCCATCGATTGAAATTTCCAGACGATCCTAAATTTGCACTTACGAACATTTTAGTCGTACGAAGTTTAGTGAAACGGGCCCCAGGTCTCCAGTCGGAATTCCGGGAAGGATGAACGCCGATAGTTGAATTAGCCTTCACATACTCCCGACCAACCACCCACTGGTACTAGGAGATAATCCGCGAGTTTTAGTGAGTCGATTATCGACCGTAGATGCGGATAGCCGTGCTCTAAGCAATTTATCCTACCCCCATACCTAAGCTGTATGATCACGTGGTTAAAACAACAACGGCAAGTATTGAAACTTCCAGAAGCCCTGCGATTCAAAGTACGTATTCTTTTATTTTTTCCTTATTATGTAACGGATTTTTATGAAATATGGCGCATCAAAAGCGTCTTGTTAAACTGCATTTGTTGGTCTCGGTACTTTGGCCCAAACTGAAGTCGTTTTTTGCGAAGAATCGATTTCCGTGTCTACTGACACGGAAATCGATTCTTCGCAAAAACGACATAAGTATGTGCCGAACTCCCGGGACCAGCAAATGCAGCTCACGAAGACGTATTTGATGCGCCTTATTTCATAAAAATCCGTTGCATATTAAGGAAAATATCAGACAATACTTACTTTGGAGTGAGCGCGCTTACAACACTTTTAGTCATTGTTGTTGTTGTTGTAATCACGTGATCATTCACCTTGATGCCCGTACCGTGTCTGGTTTTCGTAATAACCCGGGGACGAAACTCGGGAATGTAGTTACTATAACCTCTTTAGACGTGGACAAATCACAATATTTCGTCACATACACTAAAACTACCATGCAATCTTGTCATTGGATTTAACACCTTTTTTGCATGGTAGTTTTGTTTATTGATCATCTGGCAAATTTACATTTCAATTTTATATCTAAAAGCTGATTATCTTGAAAAAATGCACTCGTGATTAGGTCATACCGCTTAATAAACACGGTTCGCTACTCTCACTCGTGGGAACGAATCGTTATTTGGTGAGAATGAATTGTTAAATTGAGGGTAAGAATTGTTAATTCGTGGGAACGAATTGTTAAATTGAGGGAACGAATTGTTATTTCGTGGGAACGAATTGTTATTTCGTGGGAACGAATTAATAAAAAAAAGAATTCTACGTCCCTCCCCTGCGAGGCTCCGTACTACTGAGTCCAGACTATACGACTGAACTACTGTTTAGTAAGCAGAGCGTTTCATCATGTTCTGCACAGACTATACGACTAAACTACTGTTTAGTAAGCAGAGCGTTTCATCATGTTCTGCTCAGTTATGAGATCAATATGATAATTTCACACAAATTATTTCATAAATTTCCTTACAGATATGTATAATATAGTATATAGTGAACTTTCTTAACCTTATCACATCTTTGACACATTTCCGGGTGTTGTCTCTGTATAAAGACAGCTCGTGTGCAAGGTATGTGCACGCGTATGTGATACATAAGTTGGATCACGTTTGTCCGCATGTACGAGTGATAATCCGCTCGCTAAAGCTCGCGGATTATCTCCTCGTACATGCGGACGAACCGTGATCTAAACTTACAAAGTTTCCCATG
>JAQRGA010003287.1:0-11483 GCA_029237695.1 Conchocele bisecta | reverse complement strand
ATTAGGAACAGCCCCACAACGTTTTGACCAAAGTTATGGACGCGAAGTATGGACCAATCACCGCCCGAATTTTTAATTTATAACGGGAGACAATCCCATATTTGTTTGACCGGAGAACCTCGAGGTGTTCCGAGTGATAGTGTTGTGATGCTACTTTGCGCTTTTAACCTTTACGTATTTTATTATCTGGTTCCCGGTTCTGGCCTAATGACATAACACAATTACACCACACACGACGGAATGGAATGGAATGGTGCTTAACGGCCCATCAACACAAAAGAGTATCATTTAGGGCCAAGCAATGTAGATGAAGAATAAAAGTAATAGTAAAATAGTATGTTACATGTGGTAATCAATCAGATGATAAGGTAAAAATATTAATATGATAACCAATATAAATGAACAACGTGTATAGAATTATAAAATTATAGTAATGAGTAACATGTATACAATGATAAAATTAAATTTTCCGATACAAGTTAGTTTCATGTAGAAAGTGAAGCAAACCTTCAATGTTCTCCACTTGGAATAGCTCCGCAAGTGAAGTAACATTGAAGTGTTCGCCTCGAATATCGGCAAAATCGATACAGTCCAGTAGGATGTGTTGCACGGTAAATGCGCTGTGGCATGGAATACACCATGGACGCGGCTCACCTTTGAGCATATACGGATGCGTTAGTCGTGTATGTCCAATGCGCAATCGACTAACGACAACTTCATCCCGGCGTACATGTCTGTAGCCAGGAGTCCATTCGCCCAGAGTCGGTTTCACAGCATGAAGTTTATTATCTGTGAGCAGATCCCACTGGATCTGCATTGTATCGGAGATGAATGAGTTGATGGATGATTTAAAATCATGATAGCAAACAGGAAAATGAGAAGTTGGTAGATCCAGGGCAGCCTTGGTCCAAGATGGCGAACAATCATAATGTTGATGTGTTTGGCAACTCGGATTCGGATGCCGAATTATCGGAATTCGAAGGGTTTGAAGCAGAAGATGTAGTTGAATTAGATTACGATACCTACCCACAATATGTTGCCGATAATATTGACGGCGATCATGATTTGTATCGGTCCCGGTTCGTTTTGCCCCGAAATCCCGTTCGCACCCCGGGTCATTTCGCCCTTATTCCCGTTTGCCTCGCCCTCGGGTCGTTTCGCCCCGGTCATATATTAGTATAATATTACCGAATTTTATTGATAAAAAACGCATGTGAGACAGTTGTTTTTAACAGATTATTATTGTGACATGAAATTGTGTTACCCAACGTATGCCTTCTTTTTGCACCGGGGCGAAACGACCTGACTCGAAATGACCCGACACCATTTGTATCCATGTAATTCGGAGCTCCAGTTAAGGTGCGTAATTTGATAAATTTGGGTCGACATATTGTTATTTCGTCACCAAAAATGGCAATTTTGTCAATGGAGTAGCAATTATAACACCAGCAAAACGATTATCTATGTGAGATGTTGGATGTCTTTTAGAATCGTCTCATTAAGACGATTCTAAAGCACTCCCAACTTGCCATTTTGATGCCCAACTTGCCATTTTGATGGAGAAAGAAGAAAATTACCCACAAAATACGTACTTTAACTGGAGTTATGTCGTTAATACCTGGACATGATGGCCAGGTAAGTGGGAGGTTTGCGGCGCCGCGCCCCCGGAGTTGTCTTCACTGACAAAAGGTTGTTCTTTTACTAAAGATTTCAAAGGACTTCTTCTTGTGAACTGCTTGGCCGATATTGACCAAACTTAACTGAAATGGTTTGTTGGTGAAGCCTGTTCATTTTTGTCAAAATGGAGGTCATCACCAAATCCAAGATGTCCGCCGTTGAAAAGTAGGTCAAATTGTCAAAAAAAATTCTTCTCATAAACCGCCAGGCCGATTTTGACGAAACTTTGTATGAATGATCGATAGTTAACACTGATTCAGATTTGTTCATATGGTGGCACATTCGCAATATATGTTAGATCAGAAGGTACCAACAAATTCTGTGGAACATTTGAAGTTGTAAGTGAAGAGTCTTTGTGAAATCAAGATAACCACTATGGAGGCTTTTAGGTGAGCGATACAGGCCCATTTGGGCCTCTTGTTTAGTGTCCATGCCCCGACCGCCACAAGGCGCGACATGCAGGCCGCGGCCATCTAGTTTTATTATTTTAGTTATCAAACCCCACAATGTCTTCGGACAAAGTAACCCCACAATGTACCTCTCCTAAGAATTCTCAATGCAACCTCAGAAGTACCATTCGTACAAGCTTTACACCCCACAACGTTTATGGACGAGACCAACCCCACATTGTATCTCTCGTCTGTATGTCCGTCCGTCCGTCCGTCCGTCACACTTTTCGGTTAACCAATTTGTCACAGTTTCTCAAATATGCTGCAGGTGGCATCCGCGTTCGACAGACGCATTTCTTGTTTTTACTAAATACAAGTCCACAATTATTTATAGTTCAAAATTGCACTATAGATCCACCACAATTCTTTATAAAATGCAGCACAAATATTTTACACGTGTAATTTGAGTTACGACTGTGTTGCGCTGAGATTATTTGGCGATTTTGAATTACGACCTTGTGCCAAATGACCATTTATAGCCTTAAATATTGGAATTCAATTCTAATCTTTTTACATATGCTGTATTACTAGAAAATACATTAGAAAATGCAAAAAAGTCCATTTCGAAAAAAAAGTGAGTTGAACCCTCGATGTGTGATTTTTCATCAAATATATTTACAGAAACTGATATTTTCTGTCAAAGATGACAAATGTTTCAAATAATACAATATAAGACAAATAATACAATATAAGACAAATAATACATACAATACAAGACAAATAATACAATACAAGACAAATAATACGACACCAAAGCCATGCCCAATCTGGCACAAAACATTAATTCTGTGGTAAAGGTGGACTAGACAGTGACGGAACAGATTAAAGAGAAAAATAGTTTTAAATGTAGATTTGTATCGTATTTCTGAACCTAATTGTACATACAATTAAGTCACCTGTGAAAAATTGAAGTATGGAAAAAAAAGATTACAATGCTGAAAAATAATAAAAAATTCCAAATTGTGCCAAGCCAAATATAATGATGCGATTGATTGATTATGTAATTTACTGTACATGAAGTGAAAAACCACATATTGTACATCGGACATCATCCAGTCTCTGGGAAACCTCCAAAATGTTACAGGAAATTCAAAACATTTATAAAAAAATAAAATTGATTTTGTGTGATATTTTAAGAGCTTTTTAGCTTTTTAAGTATATCAGTCGTGTAAGAAAAGCTAGCTAGCACCAGAAGCGCATACCAAAGGAAGGTGATTTCATTGAAGCTTAGAATAAAAAAGTAAAAAAAAACTTGTTTATACTTTTTTTTTATAGTCGGACATTCGGTCCGGCAACTTCCAGTTTACCGTCGGACCGGCAGCACTTTTAACGGACATGTCTGACGGACCGACGACTTTCGCGGAGACTGCCTCATCTGAGACGTGGTCAGTTTAACCCCCATTCATTCAATCCTTTATCCATCCATTGTAGACAAAACCTGGCGTTGAAGGAGCAGCTGACAGCGAGGGGGTTTGTGTCTGACGTGAGGAGGCGCTATTGGTGAGTGGATTTAACCCTTAGATGGTGCGAAACTAAAATTGTCGTCTGCTGTTGTTTTATACTTCTCTTCTTAATAAAATCATGGTTCGACAGCACTATAAAATCATTTCCAGCTAGTTATCACCTCGCCGATGGGCAAGAGGGGATATACAGGCTTTCAAACGTTCCTACTTGTTCCTACTTTTTTTTTATTCCTACTTTTTCCTACTATTTCATTAAAATTCCCAAAATTCCTTCTTTTTCATTTGAAAAGCTAAAAAAAATTAAAAACTGCTGTTCTGATCTGTTATGAGATTTATTTACAGAAAAAAGCTGTGCATGTTATATAGAGTGCTCTCGGGTGTCTTCTTCTTGTGGCCTTGATGTTTGTGATACCTCAGATGCCTGCCAGTTCGGAACAGCATACAGTATTCTCAGGTGGTGAGTGTTGTAATATACTCTTGCTAAGTGATTTTACCCCTAGGTACAGCCTTTTCTTTGAAACATTTATGTGCCAGATTAACTGATCCAAACAATTGTGCTGCAGTAGCCCCTGCTTCTCATAAATGATGAGTTAAAGGGGATGGCATTTTCCCTGTGTGCCACAGCATCAAGCACCAGATTTAGGATAGTGAGAAAGCTCCTTCGCACCTGCTCTGGGACTTCTGCCAACCTACGACGTCACTTGCACACATTCTATACAAATACAGTGACGCATGCCGTCGCAGGCTACTTATAACGCTCGACACTGCCAACTTCAGACAATGGTTATATTATTTGATACATCTTTAAACGATTTCACTCTTTGACTATTTATGTTTATAGCGAAGAACATTGTACATGTTTAATGCTAATACATAATATTGTATATTGTATTGTATACTTACTAATTAGGAATTAAAATCTGTGTGTGAAAGGTAAACACTGATGTTTATATGAGTGTTGCATTGGGAATTTTGATTCAGTATATTGAGGAACAAATTATATTTCAAATAGACGTGCATGTATTTCAAACTGCTGCTGTTTCAATACTAAATTGATTTGAATTAAACAACCAAGTTAAATGGGCAATACATTTATGCAATTTAAAATAGTTTTTTACATTGAAGTTTTCTGAAGTAGTTTATAATATGCACATGTTTGAATGGCATTTTGCGTCACTTTTCATATGACATCGCCATTGACATCGATTGAAAATCCATTTTTAGGGACTGGCACATCTCATGAATGGATGAGTCGAACAAGACGAGATAGCTCAAATTATTCAGCAGTTGCAACTACATTTCTGAAGCTACCTTGCACAGTCACCTTGGTATAAATTAAAAACAAAATATGAAAATACATGATAGTCTATGGGAAATGTATTTTGTCCTTTAAATACACGGCACATTGATATATTTCTAGTCGTCATAGGCTACACATTAGTATATTAAGTAAATTGGGCCATCAACTGAGAAAATGGACCTTATAACTTTTCCATCCAGCTGAGCATACACATGTGTAGTTTGATCCGACTCAACACTGCTTGCCAGACCCATATCTTAGCGCCGTGTAATGGCATGCCAAACAGTGTACACTGAGATCAGACCTCATAACCTCATCAGGCGCGGATACAGGTGGGGTGGGGGTGGGGGGGGGTCCAGGGGGTCCGGACCCCCCCTGCTCCCGGCAAAAAAAAATAAAAAAATAAAATAATCTACAATACTCAAATAGTTGGATGACCTTTTTCGTGGCCTAGGTGTCAGGAAATCGCATCTGCAGCGATCTGGCATTTAAAAATTTCATGGGGGAGGACCCCCAGACCCCCCGACTTTACGATTTCGCGCGCACGCAGGTCAGGTACGCCAAATTTTAATTACAAACCCCACCCCCTGCAATTATTTCTGTATCCGCACCTGCTCATACATGCTGAAAACCATAAAAGACATGCTCTTAGTTGCTGTCCATATTGCTGTAAAATGTTAGTTCAAAGAATAAAAAAAATAATTTCAGACTGGCAGCATCCGTAATGTTGAAGACACAAGGCCACAACAAGAAGACATCACTGAAACACCATGTTCCGAGTAACCGTGAGTACAAGAAATGTTCAAAGTAAAAGTCAATGGTAAGAAAACATGAACAAATGTTCCTAAAAATTCCTACTTTTTTTCCTACTTTTTCACAAAAGGTCACCAGAGAGCCTGGATATAGCATTAGTCCATGTACGTACTAATATTTGGCCACAATGTGTGTCTAGAGATGGTGCTTTGTTTTGCATACAACACACATCCGACTGCCCAAGGTCACTGAGGACTTTTGTTCACATTGTTTGTAAGGCAAAAATGTTGCTTAGTTTTGTATATGACCCACGTCCGAACGCCCAAGGTCAAGATCACTGAGGACTTGTGTTCACCTTGTTGGTAAGGCAAAAATGTTTTTTTTTAGCTCACGTGAGCGAAGCTCATGTGAGCTATTACCGCAATGTGTCCGTCGTCCGTCAGCCGTGAACATTTTCAAACGTCTTCTCCTCGGTAACCATTGGGCCTATAGTCACCAAACTTCATGATCATGGTCCTTAGGTAGGGGGATTAAAAAATTGTTAAAATGACGTCATTACGTAATCCAAGATGGCCGCCGTCTAAAAATAGCACAAATTCTTCAAAAATCTTCTTCTCATGAACCGCTAGCCGGATTTCGACGAAACTTGGTAGGAATGATAATGTACAATGCTCTTTCAAAGTTGTTATAATGGTGAACTTGGGGTCAAAAATGGGCGTGGCCCGTGGGGTCAAATTGGGGTCAAATTTTATTTTTGACCGATTATGGTCAAGCAGGGCTTCTAAAATTTCAGAATGCCAATCGGTCGAAGAGTCCAGACGTAACACTGTCGGAGCAGACCCCCCCCTCTCCCCTCTATTAAAAACTTTAACTGAAATTTCGAAGTTCAAACAAAGTACTAGAAATAATGGGATAAATTTTGTATTGGGATAAATAAATCGTGTTTATAAACAACAAAAGTGGACAAAATTGTGTATGCACCGGGTCACATGGTGTGCCTAAATAGCGCAGACGGAAAAAATGCAAACCAATAGAGACGAATCGTGATGCCGATCGATTGATTGCAGGTAAATTTTCGGTAGACTAAAATAAATTAAAAGTCTGTGTCTTGTTTCGTTTTATATTTATTCCTCTCTGCCGGGTTGCCAAGCCGGTAAGTTGTCTTTGTGAATAACGACAAAATAGTTTGTTGTGCCATTTCAAGAATAATCGAATGACCGACAGGGCCGTAGCCAGACCTAAAAATGAGACGAGGTGAAAAAAATATTGTGAACAAGCGAGCGTGAAGCGCGATGCTAATGCGGGGAGGGGGGGGGGTCCTCCCCGAAGAAAGTTTTGACATCTAGATCGTCATAGGCACTTAGATCACCGGATACGGCATTAAATAAACAAAAATAAAATAATAAAAAATCGGCAAAATCTGAGACGAGGCAGCTGCCTCGTCTGCCTCATCCTGGCTACGGGCCTGACGGACAACATAAAAAAAAAAATGCGTTGTATACCCACTCGTAATTCATTGCAAATTATGCTATTATCACTGTTCACACCAACTTCAAAATTAATTGTCGGCCTGTACAATTGAATTAACATTCGGTGTTTCTTTAACCCTCAGATCGAGTTCAAAGTACATCGGCGGTGTGATTTAGCATTTCAATTGATCCCTGATCCCTAATGAGTCACGCTTTTAACACGACAGATGTACCTTGTCGTTTATCAAAATGTTTGCGAATTGTAGATCACGTGAGCCGGCTCATCAGGATCTGCGGCATTCCTACGTACATTTTATATACACAAAAATGACCCCTAATACAGTGTAATGTAACAGTTCCTAACTTAATATGGAATAGCCCGGGCCGATAGTCTGTGTCGGTTACTTGGGGTTAAATATTACGAACACATATAAACACAGTGCATGGTTTCTTTATTTTATTTTAACATCAGAAATGGCGAGTCTAGGAACTCTCGTATCTTTACGCTGAAGCCAGTCTATTTCAGTCACTAATCCGCTATACACCTGTCCCACGCGTGTGTTAAAAAAAATTGATACTTGGAGAAACTGAATACACAGCGAGCTGCACACTGGTTTAACACAGATATGGCCCGCGGATATGTCATAAATTACTTGGTGGTCAAATCCGGTAAATTTACAAGGTTTATAGCGAAATAGCAGCCGACTGGCAATTTTTCTCGGACCGATTTTTAAGACTAGTTTTCAAATCTCAATCGGTCTGAGAGTTCAAAAATCGGTCCACAACCGGAAAACTGAAAATTTTAGAAGCCCTGCTCTGTCGGTATGATATGCGATATCGCAAGTTAATTCTTTTGGCGGTCTGGAAAAATAAATAATATTTAGGAATACTAACTTGAACTTCAAGTTAATTCAATTAATTATGCTATAATTTTAGGTGTACACATTGAATTATCCTCGGTCATTATGATATGAGATATCGCAAGAACAATTTTTGCGGTCGGCAAAAATAAGTAATTTTTAGGAATGCTGATTTGAAATTCAAGTTATTATACCCCCACAAACAAAGTTTGAGTGGTATATAGGAGTCAGCTTGTCGGTCGGTCGGTCGGTCGGTCGGTCTGTTGGAAATTCCCTTCCGCTCTATATCTTCTACACCCATGCATGGATTATCAAATGGCTTGGCACAAATGTTTCTCATGATGAGAAGGTGTGTCGCGATCAATAACCACGTACCTACGTCCAAGGTCACATTTGAAGGTCAAAGGTCAAACCTATTGAAATTCCCTTCTGCTCTATATCTTCTACACCGATGCATGGATTATCAAATGGCTTGGCACAAATGTTTTTATGATGAGAAGGTGTGTCGCGATCAATAACCACGCACCTACGTCCAGGTCAAGGTCACAGTTGAAGGTCAAAGGTCAAACCTATTGAAATTCCCTTCCGCTCTATATCTTCTACACCGATGCATGGATTATCAAATGGCTTGGCACAAATGTTTCTCAGGATGAGAAGGTGTGTCGCGATCAATAACCACGCACCTACGTCCAAGGTCAAGGTCACAATTGAAGGTCAAAGGTCAGACCTATTGAAATTCCCTTCCGCTCTATATCTTCTACACCGATGCATGGATTATCACACTGCCCAGGGTCAAGGTCACAGACTTGATGCGTTTAATTTGAAACCTTAACGCTCGGCTAAATGGCTTATAATAAAAAATGCCCAGTGGGGTCTCGGCCACATTTCTAGCTTCAATTAATTATTCAGCTGTATTCAAATTTAGTTATGCTCGGTCGATATGATATGAGATTTCACATGTTAAATGTTTTGGCGGTCAGTAAAAATAAGTAATTTTTAGGACTGCTAACTTTAACTTCAAGTTATTTCAATTAATTATGCTATAATTTCAGGTGTATACACATTGAATTATGCTCGGTCGGTATGATATGAGATATCGCAAGCTAAATATTTTGGCGGTCAGGAAAAAGAAGCAATATTTAGGAATGCTAACTTGAAATTAAAGTTAATTCAATTGTTTTTCAGCTGTATTCCAATTTAATTATTCTCCGTCGGTATGATATAAGATTTCGCAAGTTAAATATTTTGTTGGTCAGCAAAAATAAGTAATTTTTATGAATGGTAACTTGAACTTCAAGTTACTTCAATTATTTATGCTATAAATTCAGGTGTCTTCAAATTTATTTATGATCAGTCGGTATGATATAAGATTTCGCAAGTTAAATTTGTTGGGCTTCAGCAAAAGTAAGTGATTATTAGGAATGCTAACTTGCAATTGAAGTTAATTTAATTGATTCAGCTCTATTCCAATATAATTTTGTCGGTCAGCAAAAATAATTAATTTTTAGGAATGCTAACTTAAAATTCAAGTTAATTCAATTAATTATTTAGCTGTATTCAAATTGAATTATGCTCGGTCGGTATGATATGAGATATCGCAAGTTAAAAATGTTTGGTGGTCAGCAAAAATAAGAAATATTTAGGAATACTAACTTGAAATTCAAGTAAATTCAATGAATTATTTGGATTATTATATTATATGTCACATCAGAGACATAAGTAATATGTGTTTCTGGTCACATTAAAAGTAAGAGTCACATACCACATTACACACATAGGCGTAACAACGGGTGCGGCCATGCGGCCATGCCCACACCACTTTTCAGACCATTTTTTTTTTTTTTTTTAGAAAAGAAAAGTATTCGTATATCTACCGTATTCTTGCGATTATAGGTCACAAGAGTGCATAAGACGCACCCCTATTTTCAGTCCAAAATCTGGGGGAAAATGTCTACATGAGATTATAAGACGCACCCAATTTTCCTAACAAAATGAAACAAAAAAAATGAAAAAAACTCGCCTAGTTGTTGTTGTTATTTATTCCCCCACATTGTTTTTTTATTCGTACCTTGGACGTTTTTGTCTGTATTTTCCCTATCATAGTTTGCTATGTCCGTAATTTGCCGACTATGTCCGTGATTCCCCGGTCCGTATTTCACCGTTTTCTAGTATCTTCAATTACACCGTGAACTCGGTAGTACACGCTTCACTATAACACGTGCTCGGTTAGTACACGTTTGTGCATTGGCTCCCGATTTGTTTGCCTATTTGTATATCAAAATCGCGTTAAATGTGTAACAGGCTATCAGAGCTTTCAATAAGGATGAAAGTAACAGGATGTTTTGAAAAAGTAGATGGCAATTTACTAATGACTGCTGCCAACAGCGCTCGGCACTTGTGCCGAGTGGGGGAGGGTCCGGGAGGGGGTTTCCCCCCTTTCTGGAAGAGAGGGGGGGGGGCGGGTGTGCGGGGGTCCTCCTCCGGAAAATTTTGAAATCTATTAAGCCAAATGGTGCAATCTGAAGTCAAATTATATCATTTGATACATGTAGATGAAAATTATACCTTGCAAAGGTGTTCAAAAAGAAAGACAAGAAAAAGAATTCTCCTCACACTTTGGTGTGCATATGTATTTTTATGCCACCGGGTTTCGAAGAAACGGGTGGCATATAGTGTTTGGACCGTCCATCTGTCCATCTGTCCGTCCGTCACACTTTTCGGTTAACCACTTTGTCACAGTTTCTCAAATATGCTGCAGGTGGCATCCGCGTTCGACAGACGCATTTCTTGTTGTATTTGGTTTAACAAAGCATGCCATGGCATATTTTATTAAACACTAGAAAAATGCCTGCCTATGGCCGAACACTGACAGCACCTCGTTTGAGATGGGGTAACAACTAAGTCAAAGCCTAGTAAAGCAATCTAATGGGAATACATCTGCACCATGGGGGGAATATAAAAAAAACAGCACTGAATTTACAATATCCTGATATACATGTACTGTCAAATATCCTTACCAGGTAAGGGTATTTGACAGTACATATCAAGATAGTTTGACCACAATCACAAAATGGACCTGATAGACAAACCCTAGTTAAAAAACAAACAAGAAACGAGGCAAAGCCACGAAGGCCAGGTTTTTTCCAAGCATAGACACTTGGATAACATAATTATACCCACTTTTTGTAGACTAGATGACCGTGGCCTGCATGTCGCGCCTTGGGGCGAGGCATGGACACTAAAAAAATATAGATATAGTAGATGGAAAAACTTTAACCAAAAAAACTTTAACCGGACACACGGACGAATGGACGGACGTATGCCAAAGGCCGACGATATCGCGCTTTCCGCAAACAGGTGCGACAATGATGATAAACAACCCATGTAGAAGTATCAAGGTTATTGTGAAAAAAGACCAGTTGCAAGGAGATATAGTACACGAAAAAAACAATTTAACAAAAAAAATTATCAAAATAATTTGAATTTGACCTTGACATTGGGCACAGGATCGC
>JAQRGA010003281.1:0-11125 GCA_029237695.1 Conchocele bisecta | reverse complement strand
GCCATTGTTGTTGGTCCGGCCGTAGTTGTAGGTGCTGCCGTAGTTGTAGGTGTTTGTCCGTAGTTGTAGGTGCGGCTTCATTGTTGGTCCGGCGTAGTTGGTTGGTGCTGGCCGTAGTTGTTGGTCCGCCCCGTAGAGTAGTTGATGCCGTAGTTGTAGGTAGCTTGCCGTTCGTTGTTTGTAGGTGCGGCCGTTGTTTGTTGGTGCGGCCGTCGTTGTTGAGGTCCGGCAAGTAGGGTTGTAGGTGCGGCCGTAGTTGTAGGTGCGCCGTAGTTTTGTAGGTGCGGCCGTAGTTGTAGGTGCGGCCGTTGTTGTAGCTGCGGCCGTAGTTTGTAGGTTGCTGCCCTAGTTGTAGGTGCGGCCGTCGTTGTTGGTCCGGCCGTGTAGTAGGTTGCGGCGTTGTGTGTAGGTGCGGCCGTGAGTTTGTAGGGCTTTAGCCGTTAGGTGTAGGGTGATGCCCGTAGTTTGTAGGTGCGGCCGTATAGTTGTAGGTGCGGCCGTCGTTGTTGGTCCGGCAGTCTTAGTGGTAGGTTGCGGGCCGTATAGTTGTAGGTGCGGCCCGTAGTTGTAGGTGCTTGCCCCTAGTTGTAGGTGCGGCCGCTCGATTGTTGGTCCGGCCGTAGTTGTAAGTGCTGCCGTAGTTGTTGGTCGCCCGTTGTTGTAGGTGCCTGCCAGATAGTTGTAGGTGCTGCCGTAGTTGTAGGTGCGGCCGTCGTTGTTGGTCCGGCCGTAGTTGTAAGTGCTGCCGTAGTTGTTGGTCCGCCCGTAGTTGTAGGTGCTGCCGTAGTTGTAGGTGCTGCCGTAGTTGTTGTGCGCGGCCCCGTAGTTGTAGGTGCGGGCCGTAGTTGTTGGTGCGGCCGTCTTGTTGGTCCGGCCGTAGTTGAGGTGCGACCGTCGTTGTTGGCGGCGTAGTTGTAGGTGCGCCGTAGTTGTTTGTCCGGCCACGTGTTGTAGTGTCGGTGCTGCGTTTGTTGTAGGTGCGGTAGTTGTAGGGGCGGTAGTTGTAGGTGCGCTGCCGTAGTTGTAGGTGCTGCCGTAGTTCCTAGGTGCGGCCGTGTTGTTGTCGCCCGTAGTTAGTAGGTGAGGCCGTAGTTGTAGGTGCTGCCGTTATTTTGTAGTGCGCCGTAGTTGTAGGTGCGGCCGTCGTTGTTGGTCGGCCGTAGTTGTAGGTGCGGCGTGTTGTAGGTGCGCGTCTGTTGTATCGGTTTCGGCCGTAGTTGTCCGGTGCGGTAGTTGTGTAGGTGTTGCCATAGTTGTAGGTGCTGCCGTAGTTGTAGGTCGCTTGGCCGTAGTGTGTTGTTCGGCCGTAGTTGTAGGTGCGGCCGTCGTTGTCTGTAGTTGTAGGCTGCCTTGCCTAGTTGTAGGTGCGGCGTTGGTAGTGTCCGTTGTAGGTGTAGGTGCTCGACCGTAGTTGTAGTTGATGCCGTAGTTGTAGGTGCTGCCCGCGTAGTTGAGGTGCGGCCGTAGTTGTAGGTGCGGCCGTCGTTGTTGGTCCGTGTAGGTAGGTGCTGCCGTAGTTGTAGGGGATTTGCTGCAGTAGTTGTAGGTGCGGCCATCGTTGTTGGTCCGGGCCGTTGTTAGTTGAGGCGTAGTTGTAGGTGATTGCCGTATTAGTGTTAGGTCCGCGCTAGTTGTAGGTGCTGCCGTAGTTGTAGGTGCTGCCGTAGTTGTAGATGCGGCCGTCGTTGTTGGTCGGCCGTAGTTGTAGGTGCGGCCGTAGTTGTAGGTGCGGCGTCGTTGTTGGTCGGCCGTTTAGATTTTGTAGAGGTGCGGCGTCGTTGTAGGTGCATGCGTAGCCCTTGTAGGTGCGGCAGTAGTTGTAAGGTGCTGCCGTAGTTGTAGGTGCTGCCGTAGTTGTAGGTGCTGCCGTTGTAGGAGCTGCGGCCGTCGTTGTTGGTCCGGCCGTAGTTGTAGGTGCGGCCGTGTTAGTTGTAGGTGCGGCCGTGTTGTTAGTTTTGGCGCCCGTGTTGTACGCCGTGATGCGGCGTGTTAAGGTGCTGCCTAGTTGTAGGTGCGGCCGTGTTGTAGGTGCTGGCCGGCGTTGTTAGATGTCGGTTGTTGTAGGTGCGGCCGTCGTTGTTGGTCCGGCCGTAGTTGTAGGTGCGGCCGTACGTTGTTGGTTGGTGGCCGTAGTTGTAGGTTGCTGCCCGTAGTTGTAGGTGCTGGCCGTAGTTCGTTAGGTGCGGCCGTCGTTGTTGGTCCGGCCTTAGTTGTAGGTGCGGCCGTTAGTTGTGGTCGCCCCGTAGTGTGTAGGTGCTGCCGTAGTTGTAGGTGCGGCCGTAGGTCGTAGTTGTAGGTGCTGGCCGCGTAGTTGTAGGTGCGGACGTCGTTGTTGGTCCGGCCGTATTGTTGTAGGTGCTGCCGTAGTTGTGGTGCTGCCGTAGTTGATTGTTCCGGCCCGTAGTTAGTTGTAGGTGCTTGCCGTAGTTGTAGTGCTAGCAGTAGTTGTAGGTGCGGCCTGTTAGTTGTAGGTGCGGCCGTAGTTGTAGTGCGGCCCGTAGTTGTAGGTGCGGCCGTTGTTGTTGGTGGCCGTAGTTGTAGGTGCGGCCTGTCGTGGTTGGTGGCCATAGTTGTAGGTGCTGCCGTAGTTGTAGGTGCTGCCGTAGTTGTAGGTGCGGCCGTAGTTGTAGGTGCGGACGTGGTTGTAGGTGCTGCCGGTCGTTGTTGGTGGCTGTTGTAGGTTGTAGTGTGCTGCCGTAGTTGTAGGTTGCTGCCGTCGTTGTAGGTGCGGCGGCGTGTTGTTTCCGGCCAGTTGTAGGTGCGCCGTCGTGTTAGGTCGCTGCCGTAGTAGTGTAGGTGCTGGCCGTAGTTGTAGGTGCTGCCGTAGTTGTAGATGCTGCCGTCGTTGTAGGTGCGGCCGTCGTTGTTGGTCCGGCCGTAGTTGTAGGTGCGGCCGTAGTTGTAGGTGCGGCCGTCGTTGTTGGTCCGGCCGTAGTTGTAGGTGCGGCCGTCGTTGTAGGTGCTGCCGTAGTTGTAGTTGCGGCAGTAGTTGTAGGTGCGACCGTAGTTGTAGGTGCTGCCGTAGTTGTAGGTGCTGCCGTTGTTGTAGGTGCGGCCGTCGTTGTTGGTCCGGCCGTAGTTGTAGGTGCGGCCGTTGTTGTAGGTGCGGCCGTAGTTGTAGGTGCTGCCGTAGTTGTAGGTGCTGCCGTAGTTGTAGGTGCGGCCGTCGTTGTTGGTCCGGCCGTAGTTGTAGGTGCGGCCGTAGTTGTAGGTGCGGTTGTGTTTGTTCCAGGCCGTAGTTGTAGGTGCGGCCGTAGTTGTTGGTCCGGCCGTAGTTGTAGGTGCTGCCGTAGTTGTAGGTGCTGCCGTAGTTGTAGGTGCTGCCGTAGTTGTAGGTGCGGCCGTCGATATTGGTCCGGCCGTAGTTGTAGGTGCGACCGTCGTTGTTGGTGCCGCCGTAGTTGTAGGTGCTGCCATAGTTGTAGGTGCGGCCGTCGTTGTTGGTCCGGCCGTAGTTGTAGGTGTGGCCGTCGTTGTAGGTGCTGCCGTAGTTGTAGTTGCGGCAGTAGTTGTAGGTGCGACCGTAGTTGTAGGTGCTGCCGTAGTTGTAGGTGCGGCCTTAGTTGTAGGTGCGGCCGTAGTTGTAGGTGCTGCCGTAGTTGTAGGGGCTGCCGTAGTTGTTGGTGCGGCCGTCGTTGTTGATCCGGCCGTAGTTGTTGGTGCGGCCGTAGTTGTTGGTCCGGCCGTAGTTGGAGGTGCGGCCGTAGTTGTAGGTGCGGCCGTCGTTGTTGGTCCGGCCGTAGTTGTAGGTGCTGCCCTAGTTGTAGGTGCGGCCGTCGTTGTTGGTCCGGCCGTAGTTGTAGGTGCGGCCGTAGTTGTAGGTGCTGCCGTAGTTGTAGGTGCGGCCGTCGTTGTTGGTCCGGTGCCCGTAGTTGTAGGTGCGACCGTCGTTGTTGGTCCGGCCGTAGTTGTAGGTGCTGCCGTAGTTGTTTGTCCGCCCGTAGTTGTAGGTGCTGCCGTAGTTGTAGGTGCTGCCGTAGTTGTAGGTGCGGCCGTAGTTGTAGGTGCGGCTGCCGTAGTTGTAGGTGCTGCCGTAGTTGTAGGTGCGGCCGTAGTTGTAGGTGCGGCTGTCGTTGTTGGTCCGGCCGTAGTTGTAGGTGCGGCCGTCGTTGTATGTGCTGCCGTAGTTGTAGGTGCGGCAGTAGTTGTAGGTGCGACCGTAGTTGTAGGTGCTGCCGTTGTTGTAGGTGCTGCCGTTGTTGTAGCTGCTGCCGTAGTTGTAGGTGCGGCCGTCGTTGTAGGTGCTGCCCTAGTTGTAGGTGCGGCCGTCGTTGTTGGTCCGGCCGTAGTTGTAGGTGCGGCCGTTGTTGTAGGTGCTGCCGTTGTTGTAGGTGCTGCCGTAGTTGTACGTGATGCCGTAGTTGTAGGTGCGGCCCTAGTTGTAGGTGCGGCCGTAGTTGTAGGTGCTGCCGTAGTTGTAGGGGCTGTCGTAGTTGTAGGTGCGGCCGTCGTTGTTGATCCGGCCATAGTTGTTGGTGCGGCCGTAGTTGTTGGTCCGGCCGTAGTTGTAGGTGCTGCCGTAGTTGTAGGTGCTGCCGTAGTTGTAGGTGCGGCCGTCATTGTTGGTCCGGCCGTAGTTGTAGGTGCTGCCGTAGTTGTTGGTTCGCCCGTAGTTGTAGGTGCTGCCGTAGTTGTAGGTGCTGCCGTAGTTGTAGGTGCGGCCGTAGTTGTAGGTGCGGCCGTCGTTGTTGGTCCGGCCGTAGTTGTAGGTGCGGCCGTAGTTGTAGGTGCGGCCGTCGTTGTTGGTCCGGCCGTAGTTGTAGGTGCGGCCGTTGTTGTAGGTGCTGCCATAGTTGTAGGTGCTGCCGTAGTTGTAGGTGCTGCCGTAGTTGTAGGTGCGGCCGTAGTTGTAGCTGCGGCCGTAGTTGTAGGTGCTGCCCTAGTTGTAGGTGCGGCCGTCGTTGTTGGTCCGGCCGTAGTTGTAGGTGCGGCCGTTGTTGTAGGTGCTGCCGTAGTTGTAGGTGCTGCCGTAGTTGTAGGTGCTGCCGTAGTTGTAGGTGCGGCCGTAGTTGTAGGTGCGGCCGTCGTTGTTGGTCCGGCCGTAGTTGTAGGTGCGGCCGTAGTTGTAGGTGCGGCCGTAGTTGTAGGTGCTGCCCTAGTTGTAGGTGTGGCCGTCGTTTGTGGTCGGCGTAGTTGTAGGTGCGGCCGTTGTTGTAGGTGCTGCCGTAGTTGTAGGTGCTGCCGTAGTTGTAGGTGCGGCCGTAGTTGTAGGTGCGGCCGTCGTTGTTGGTCCGGCCGTAGTTGTAGGTGCGGCCGTAGTTGTAGGTGCGGCCGTAGTTGTAGGTGCTGCCCTAGTTGTAGGTGCGGCCGTCGTTGTTGGTCCGGCCGTAGTTGTAGGTGCGGCCGTTGTTGTAGGTGCTGCCGTAGTTGTAGGTGCTGCCGTAGTTGTAGGTGCTGCCGTAGTTGTAGGTGCGGCCGTCGTTGTTGGTCCGGCCATAGTTGTAGGTGCGGCCGTAGTTGTAGGTGCTGTCGTAGTTGTAGGTGCTGCCGTAGTTGCAGGTGCGGCCGTCGTTGTTGCTCCGGCCGTAGTTGTAGGTGCGGCCGTCGTTGTTGGTCCGGCCGTAGTTGTAGGTGCGGCCGTAGTTGTAGGTGCTGCCGTAGTTGTAGGTGCTGCCGTAGTTGTAGGTGCGGCCGTCGCCGTTGGTCGCCGTCGTAGTTGTAGGTGCGACCGGTCGTTGTTGGTGCCGGCCGTAGTTGTAGGTTGTGCCATAGTTGTAGGTGCGGCCGTCGTTGGTTGGTCCGGCCGGTCGTTGTAGGTTGTCCGTTGTTGTGGTGCTGCCGTAGTTGTAGGGGCGGCCGTGTTGTTAGGTGCGGCCGTCGTTGTAGTGCTGGCCGGTAGTTGTTGGCTAGCGTAGTTGTGGTGCGGCCGTCGGTTGTTGGTCCGGGCGTAGTTGTAGGTGCGGTTAGGTGTGTCCGCCGTAGTTGTAGGTGGCTGCGCGTAGTTGTAGGTGCGGCCTCGTTGTTGGTCGGCCGTAGTTGTATGCTGCGTCGTGTTAGGTGCCGCCGTAGTTGTTTTGGTCGCCCGTAGTTGTGGTGCTGCCGTAGTTGTAGGTGCGGCCGTAGTTGTAGGTGCGCTTGTAGTGTAGTGCTGCCGTAGTTGTTAGGTGCGGCAGTTAGTTGCGGCCAGTGTTTGAAGGGCTGCCGTAGTTGTAGGTGCGGCCGTGTTGTTTGCTGCCGCGTGTGAGGTGCGGCCGTGTTTGTAGGTGCTGCCGTTGTTGGTAGGTGCTGCCGTAGTTGTAGGTGCGCCGTAGTTGTAGTTGCGGCCGTCGTTGTTGGTCCGGCCGTAGTTGTAGGTGCGGCCGTTGTTGTAGGTGCGTCCGTGTTGTAGGTGCGGCCGTCGCCGTAGTTGGTGGTGCCGTAGTGATGTTGCGGCCGTTCGGTTGTTGTTCCGGCCGTAGTTGTAGGTGTGCGTAGTTTGTAGGTGCTGCCCGTAGTTGTAGGTGCGGCCGTCGTTGGTGGTCCGGCCGTAGTTGTGGTCGGCCGTAGTTGTAGGTGGCGAGTTGTGGTCGGCGTAGTTGTAGGTGCGGCCGTAGTTGTAGGTGCGGCCGTGTTGTTGGTCCGGCCGTAGTTGTAGGTGCGGCCTAGTTGTAGGTGCCGGCGTCGTGTTGTAGGTGCCGCCGTAGTTGTTAGGTGCTGCCTAGTGTAGGTGCGGCCGTCGTGTTGGCCGGGTAGTGTGGTTGCACCGTAGTTGTAGGTGCTGCCGTAGTTGTAGGTGCTGGCCCGAGTTGTAGGTGCGGCCGTAGTTGTTAGGTGCGGCCTGCCGGTAGTAGTTAGGTGCGGCCGTGGTTGTTGGTCCGGCGTAGTTGTAGGTGCGGCCTGTTGTATGTGCTTGCGGCCGTAGTTGTAGGTGCGGCCGTTGTAGTTAGGTGCGCCGTAGTTGAGGTGCTGCCGTCGTGTTAGGTGCGGCCCTGGTTGTTGGTCGGCCGTAGTTGTAGGTGCGGCCGTAGTTGGTGTAGGTGCCGACGTGCGGCGTGTTGTTGGTCGGCCGTAGTTGTAGGTGCGTCTGCCGAGTTGTAGGTGCTGGCCGTAGTTGGTAGGTCTGCCGTAGTTGTGGTGCCGGCCGTCGTTGTTGGATTCCCGGCCGTAGTTGTAGGTGCGGCCGTCGTGTTAGGTGTTGAGGCTAGTTGTAGGTGCGGCCGTCGTTGTTGGTCCGGTCCGTTAGTTGTAGGTGCGCCGTAGTTGTAGGTGCTGCGCCGTAGTTGTAGGTGCGGCCGTATTTGTTGGTCCGGGTTAGTTGTAGGTGCGGCCGTCGTTGTTGGTCCGCCGTAGTTGTAGGTGCGCCTGATGCGTAGTGCCGTAGTTGTAGGTGTGCCGTTGTTGTAGGTGTGCCCGTAGGTTGTAGGTTGCGCCGTAGTTGTGGATCGGCCATAGTCTCGTTCCGGCCGTAGTTGTAGGTGCTGGCCGTGTTGTAGGTGCTGCCGTAGTTGTAGGTGCGTCGTGTTTGGTCGGCCGTAGTTGTAGGTGTCGCCCGTGCAGTTAGTGGCCTGTTGTAGGTGCGGCCGTCATGTTGTAGGTGCGGCCGTAGTTGTAGTTGCTGCCGTGTTGTAGGTGTGCCGTTGTTGTAGGTGCGCCGTTAGTTGTAGGTGCGGCCGTGTTGTAGGTGCGCCCTAGGTTGTAGGTGCTGGCGTAGTTGTAGGTGCGGCCGTAGTTGTAGGTGCGGCCGGTTGTTGTAGGTGCTGCCGTTGTTGTGGTGCTTGCCCGTAGTTGTACGGTGATGCGGTGTTGTAGGTGCGCCTAGTTGTAGGTGCGGCCGTAGTTGTGCGGCCATAGTTTTGGTGGGCCATGTGTTGGTCCGGCGTGTTGTAGGTGCTGCCGTAGTTGTAGGTGCTGCCGTAGTTGTGGTGCGGCCGTAGTTGTTGGTCGGCGTTGTTGTAGGTGCTGCCGTAGTTGTGGTCCGCCGTAGTTTGTAGGTGCTGCCGTAGTTGTAGGTGCTGCCGTAGTTGTAGGTGCGGCCTGTAGTTTGTTAGGTGCGGCCGTCGTTGGTTGGTCGGCCGTAGTGTAGGTGCGGCCGTTAGTTGTAGGTGCGGCCGTAGTTGTAGGTGCGGCCGTAGTTGTGGTGCGGCATGTTGTAGCCTGCGGCCGTAGTTGTGGTGCTGCCCTAGTTTGTAAGGTGCGGCCGTGTTGTTGGCGGCCGTAGTGTGGTGCGGGTGTTGTAGGTGCGGCCGTAGTTGTAGGTGCTGCCGTAGTTGTAGGTGCTGCCGTAGTTGTAGGTGCGCCTTAGTGTTGTGGCGGCCGTGTTGTTGGGTCCGGCCTAGTTGTAGGTGCGGCCGTAGTTGTAGGTGCGGCGTATTTAGTAGTTGCTGCCCTAGGTTGAGGTGCGGGCCGTCGTTGTTGGTCCGGCGTAGTAGTGGTGCCGCCGAGGTGTGGGCGCCGTTTTTAGTTGTAGGTGCTGCCGTATGTAGGTGCGGCCGTCGTTTGTGGCCGTATTGTAGTGCGCGTTGTTGAGGTGCTGCCAGTGAGGTTGCTGCCGTAGTTGTAGGTGGCGGCTAGTTGTAGGTGCGGGCCGGCTCGTTTGGTTGGTCCGCCAGCGTAGTTGTAGGTGCGCCGTAGGTTGAGGTGCGCCGTAGTTGTAGGTGGTGCCTAGTTGTAGGTGCGGCCGTCGTTGTTGGTCCGGCCGTAGTTGTAGGTGCCGGCCAGTTGTGGTAGTGCTGGCCGTAGTTGCAGGGCTGCCGTCGGTCGTTGTTGGTCCGGCCGTAGTTGTAGGTGCGGCCGTCGTTGTTGGTGTCGCCGTAGTTGTAGGTGCGGCGTTGTTGTAGTGTGCTAGCGTAGTTGTAGGTGCTGCGTAGTTGTTAGGTGCGGCCGTCGATTGTTGGTCGGCCGTAGTTGTAGGTTGCGACTCGTCCGTGTGCCGGCCGTAGTTGTAGGTGCTGCCATTAGTTGTAGGTGCGGCCGTCGTTGTTGTCGGCCCGAGTTGTTAGGTGTGGCCGTTGTTGTTATTAGGTGCTGCCGTATGTTGTAGGTTGCTGCAGTAGTTTGTAGGTGCGACGTAGTTGTTAGGTGCGGCGTGTTGTTGGTCGGCCATAGTTGTTGAGGTGCGACCGTCGTTGTTGGACGTAGTTGTGGTGCTGCGTAGTTGTAGGTGCTGCCGTAGTTGTAGGTGCGCCGTCGTTTGTTGTCCGGCGTAGTTGTAGGTGCGGCAGTCGTTGTGTGCGCCGCGTTAGTTAGTAGGTGCTAGCCGTAGTTGTGTGCGCCATTGTAGGTGCGGCCGTAGTTCGTGTAGTTGTAGGTGCGGCCCGTAGTGTGTTGTGCCAGCGATAGTTGTCCCGGCCGTAGTGTAGGTGCTTGCGTAGTTGTAGGTGCGGCCGTCTTGTTGGTCCGGCCGTGTTGTAGGTGCTGCCGTAGTTGTTGGTCCGCCCGTAGTTGTAGGTGCTGCCGTAGTTGTAGGTGCTGCCGTTGTTGGTAGGTGCGGGCCGTCGTTGTTGGTCCGGCCGTAGTTGTAGGTGCGGCCGTGTTGTAGGGTGCGCCGTAGTTGTGGTGCGCCGTAGTTGTAGTGCTGCCGTAGTTGCAGTGCGGCCGCGTTGTTGGTCCGGCCGTAGTTGTAGGTGCGGCCGTTGTTGTGGTAGGTGCTGCCGTTGTTGTAGGTGCTGCCGTAGTTGTACGGTGATGCGTAGGTTGTTAGGTGCGCCTAGTTGTAGGTTCGGCGGTAGGTGCTGTTGATCGGCCGCCATAGTTCTTGTTGCGCCATAGGTTGTGCCTCGGCCGTAGGTGTAGGTGCTAGCTGTAGTTGTAGGTGCCTGCCGTAGTTGTAGGTGCAGGCCGTCATTGTTGGTCGGCCGGTAGTTGTAGGTGCTGCCGTAGTTGTTGGTCGCCCCGTAGTTGTAGGTGATGCCGTAGTTTTGTAGGTGCAGCCCGTAGTTGTAGGGTGCTGCGGAGTGTAGGTGCGGCCGTAGTTGTAGGTGCGGCCGTCGTGTTGGTTCCGGCCGTAGTTGTAGGTGCCGGCCGTAGTTGGTAGTGAGGCCGTAGTTGTAGGTGCGGCCTCTTATTCGTTGTGTAGGTGTAGTTGCGGCCGTAGTTGTAGGCGGCCGCGTAGTTGTAGGTGCTCGCGTTAGTTGTAGGTGCGGCCGTAGTTGTAGGTGCGGCCCTGTTGTAGGTGCGGCCGTGTTGTTGTGGCCCCGTAGTTGTAGGTGCGGCCGTGTTGTAGGTGCTGCCGTAGTTGTAGGTGCTGCCGTGTAGTTGTAGGTGCTGCCGTAGTTGTGTTGCGCCGTATTGTAGGTGCGGCCGTAGTTGTAGGTGCGGCCGTCGTTGTTGGTCCGGCCGTAGTTGTAGGTGCGGCCGTAGTTGTAGGTGCGGCCGTAGTTGTAGGTGCTGCCCTAGTTGTAGGTGCGGCCGTCGGTGTTGGTCGGCCGTTAGTTGTAGGTGCGGCCGTAGTTGTAGGTGCGCCGTAGTTGGTGGTGCGGCCGTCGTTGTTAGTCCGGCCGTCGTAGTTGGTTGGTGCAGCGGTAGTTGTTGGTCCGGCCTGTTAGTTGTAGGTGCTGCCGGTAGTTGTATGTGCTGCCGTTGTTGTAGGTGCGGTTCCGGTCGTTGTTGGCCGGCCGTAGTTGTAGGTGCGGCCGTTGTTGTAGGTGCTGCCGTAGTTGTAGGTGCTGCCGTAGTTGTAGGTGCTGCCGTAGTTGTAGGTGCGGCCGTCGTTGTTGGTCCGGCCGTAGTTGTTAGTGCGGCCGTAGTTGTAGGTGTGTTGGTCGGTGTGTTGCCTGCCGGTAGTGCAGGTTGCGGCCGTCGGGTGTTCCGGCCGTAGTTGTAGGTGCGGCCGTAGTTGTTGGTGCCGCCGTTAGGTGTAGGTGCTCGTGTTAGGTTGTAGTTGCTGCCGTAGTTGTAGGTGCGCCGTCGTTGTTGGTCGGCCGAGGTTGTGTGGGCTAGTTGTAGGCGGCGTAGTTGTAGGTTGCGGCCTGCCGGTAGTTGTAGGTGCGGCCGTAGTTGTAGGTGCGGCCGTAGTTGTAGGTGCTGCCGTAGTTGTAGGTGCGGCCGTTGTTGTAGGTGCGGCCGTAGTTGTAGGTGCGGCCGTGTTGTAGGTGTAGGTGCGGCCGTTGTTGTAGGTGCGGTATTAGTTGTAGGTGCGAGCGTAGTTGTAGGTGCGGCCGTATTTGTTGGTCCGGCTGTAGTTCTAGGTGCTGCCATTGTTGTTGGT
>JAQRGA010000328.1:0-30803 GCA_029237695.1 Conchocele bisecta | reverse complement strand
ACAATGAAACACATCAAAATGACCAAACATAGGACTCTACATGGTGTCCGGTTTCCAGATGTTCCACCGTACTTGATTGCATATACATATAGGTACAGTCGAACCTCCCCGAACGGTCACCTCTCTACAACAACACCCTCTCTATATCAGCCACTATTTTATATCCTAAATGGATGATTTCCACTGTATCTAACCCTTAGACTGCTGAGCACGAAAATCGTCGTCTGCTGTTGCTTTGCCTTCTTTCTCAATAAAAATATGTTTTGACAGCATTTTAGATTATAGATTCTAAAATGTTGCCAAGGCATGTTTTTGATGAGAATTATCGAACACAATAAATAAACAGCGGACGACAAAATTTAATACAGCATTGACCTCCCTACAACAGCCATATCTCTACAACAGCCATTTTGCGTTTTCCCATGGGTGGCTGTTGTAGAGAGGTTGCACTGTATTAGGTATACGTAACGAATGTCAAACAGATGAACATTCTGGTGTAGCATGTATTTATTATTTCCGACTTAGACAAAGCCACTTTTGGAAGATTTACACGGTGAACATACCTGTTATGTGACAAGGCATGAATGCATATATAGAGAATAGTAGGTTAGTGCCGTGAATGGGAAAAATATCTGACAAGGTTTAGGAAACGGGATGGGCGAGGCTCTGCCATATTTTTTCCCATTCACGGCACTAACCTACTATTCTATTTATCCCGTCAACACTACAAATAGCTTTAAAATGCAAAAAAAATAAGAATCGACTAGTATGACAACCGCACATATTCATACGCAGTGATTAGGTTGTATTGACAGGATATCAAAAATGTTTCACGACACATACACACTGTGTTGACGGGATAAAGCTGTATACACAGGTGTAATGGCATTCACCAAAACATGTCTGATTTGTGGCTGTGACTGGATAAATGGGGCTGATGGGAATTGTGGCTTCTGATCAAATAGCCAACTCTTGTAGCCTTATAGGTTTGTAAAAGATTCTCCAGTTAGAGACCAGTATGCCACAGGGGGTATATGGATGTTTTACAAACATAATGTCTAGTTACTATACATTGATGGTAGCATTAATGCGGACTTTAAAGGTACATGCCCATGACTTAGGTTATGCTATAGTGATACAAATAGTTTTGTATATTCTGTGCGTATGACATTTTCTGGCAAAATAAACATTCATTCACCATTACCCCACGTATTGATTGGCATTATTATACATTTTATTTTAGACGAAACTTTTTCACACTGATATCAGGGACGATAACCGTGTTTCCTTAAAATGGTAACGGACATTACTATTTATTCTCTGTATTTATTGTTTGATGTGCTATGATCATACTTTATAATCTGTCGAAAATATTATTTTTTTCAGGTGACGCATTTCATTAGTATAAATAAGTAAAAAATATCATGCCTCATTTGCATATGAAAATAGCCTGATACCAACGCGCGTCACTATCAGTAAAATAAATATTTCTAAGTGATTATATCTGTTTTGCGGGCATTTGTAATTTTTAGAACTGGTAGCACACTCTTGTAGCCTTATAGGTTTGTAAAAGATTCTCCAGTTAGAGACCAGTATACCACAGGGGGCGTATCCATGTTTTACAAACATATTGTCTAGTTACTATACAGTGATGGTAGCATTAATGCTGACTTCTATACTGATATTTTGACAAAACTATGCTATTTTAGCGAGAATATACATGTAGTAAGAATATATATGTAGTAAGAAGTGGACAACCATTGTAAGATTTATTTCATGGTGTCAAATGACCAGTTATGCATACAAACGTCCTGTCCTTATCAGATATTAACCCGTTTAACATTACCGCCCTCTTCACCTGTGTTTGCAAACAGTAGATCCAGATAAGCCGGCTCGTAATGAGCCGTCTCATCAGGATCTGCACATTTTGCAAGTAATTTTCATATTGTTCAGAAAATAAACACCCCAATCTTGTAAATTGACTAATCTAAAAATCATTTTGTGTCGACTAGATTGGTCCTTAATTTAACATATCATTGTCTACTCCAGTTATTTCGAGTTGAAAGGGTTAACTACACTACACATAAACAATCCCACGTCGTACCGTCGGGCCCTGGACAAGTTATGTCCAAGCCACAGCAGATCATGGTTCGCCCGTACGTACGCGGAGATAATCTACTGGATATCCGACCGTACAGGCGTACATGCGGACGAACGTGATCTAACTGTGTTATCACATCATCACGTCCATAACTTGCGCACATGTGGATGACTCGGACATAGGACCCATTACTTGGCTCATTTGGAAAACGTTGCACCAACCACCCATTTCTATACACTATACCTTACATAAAAGGCTGCACGATATAGTGTATGGAAATGGGTGAGTGGGGTAACGTTTTCCAAATGAGCCAATTATTGGGTTCTAGGTCCGAGTCTTCCACCTGTGAACTTGCCAATGAGTTGAGTAGCTGCGGAAACAAAACTCGAAAATGTACCACATAAAGTGTATGTGATAAGATATGCTTATATGTAACTTATATAATCTCAGCTATATGGATGTAATTTACAGGTGAAATAGTAAATTGCGTCCGTATAGCTGCGATTATCTAAGCTAGCCTATATGTGACTGTTACTGGAGAAATAGGACATATGGGATTTAAGGCCAGTCTAGCTTCTGGAATCCCAGCACATTTATGTGCAACTTTATGGACCTATAGTGTTTGTTAAACGCAGGACGGATGCTTCAATGACTGAATGGCGAGCAGTGCAGATCAGACTGCGTAGTCTGATCTGGATCTACACTGGTCGAAAATACCATAAGCCACGTTTCTCCAGTCAGCGTCAGATATGTGCCATTGGAATGTACAGTGAAATCTCTCTAAACGAGATACCAAGAAACGTAGTTCTGAGTACATAGCTCTAATTACATTTCATTATATTACATTGCCTATAAAGCGTGCTACTATAAGAAATGTAGCTGTATATATATGTTTTGCTCTATACTTCTCCACCATAACTCAAATGTAATTATATGTAATGTAATGTAATTGTATCCCCCGGACTCCGTCGGGGGATACTATGGATTTGACAGCGCGCCGCGTCCGCGTCCGCGTCCGCGTCCGCGTCCGCGTCCGCCGCAGACACTTCTTGTCCGGAGCATAACTCGAACACCCTTTGGAATATTTTCATGAAACTTCACACATGCATAGACCACGACCCGAAGGTGTGTCGCGCACAAGAATGACAACTCTTGCATAGCTAATTTTTGAGTTATCTCCCTTTTTAGTTTCGCGCACTGATTGACCATAACTCAACCACCCTTTGGAATATTTTTATGAAACTTAACACATTCAATTAGACCACGAACCGAAGGTGTGTCGTGCACAAGAATGACAACTCTTGCATAGCTAATTTTTTAATTATCTCCCTTTTTTGTTTTCGCTCACTGATTTCCTGTCCGGAGCATAACTCGACCACCCTTTGGAATATTTTCATGAAACTTCACACATGCATAGACCACGCCCCGGAGGTGTGTCGCGCACAAGAATGACAACTCTTGCGTAGCAAATTTTTTAGTTATCTCCCTTTTTTGTTTTGCGCACTCTACAAACTGGACAATAATGCATGAAGACCTGTTTTCTCGTCTGCTCTGTACACCTTTTCTCGTGTGCTCTGTACACCTTACCTGTAGAGAGAACAATAGAAACTGGGAGAGCCATGTGCTAGCATAGGCTACATGTAGCATGTGCAGATGTCCAGTGCTTGACCACTGTTGACCAGTTAATTTATACAGGTAAATTACTACATTGGGTACTGTGTTGAAAATATTGTGGCATCATGTGGACTTGTGCAGATATATGTAGATAAATATAGGACTATTAAAAAAAAATCTGGTCTCCAGTAGCAAGCATTATTATTTTTAAACTTTTATTTTTCATTTTTTTTATTTTTTTTCATTTTTTTTTTCGTTTTTTTTTTTATTTTTTTTTTTAATTTTTTTTCTTCAAATTATTTTTCAATTTTTGTCTAGTAGCATAAGGTCGTAAGTGCTATATACAGACTATTCACCTGTGCATGTGCTAGCATGTGCAACTGACCACTTACAGGTAATTTATATAGGTAAATGATTATATTACATTTCCGTAAACTGTGTTGAAAATATTGTGGCATTATGTGGACCTGTGCAGATATATGTAGATAAATATAGGACTATTAAAAAAAAATTCTGTTCTCCAGTAACAAGCATTATTATTTTTAAACTTTTTTTTTCCATTTTTTTCTTTTTCATTTTTTTTTTCAAATTATTTTTCAATTTTTGTCTAGTAGCATAAGGTGGTAAGTGCTATATACAGACTATTCACCTGTGCATGTGCTAGCATGTGCAACTGACCACTGACAACTTACAGGTAATGTATACAGGTAAATGATTATATTACATTTCCGTAAATTGTGTTGAAAATATTGTGGGAATATGTGGACCTGTGTATATATGATATGTAGATAAATATAGGACTATTAAAAAACATTCTGGGCTCCAGTAGGGAGCATTATTCTTTCTCTTTTTTTTAATTTAATTTTTTTTTTCCATTTTTGTTTTTACATTCTTTTTCAATTTTTTAACTGACCACTAACTTATTACAGGTAATTTATACAGGTACATTATTACATTTCCGTAAACTGTGTTGACAATATTGTGGCAGTATGTGGACCTGTGCAGATATATGTAGATAAATATAGGACTATTAAAAAAAAAATCTGGGCTCCAGTAGCAAGCATTATTATTTTTTATTTTTCAACTTTTTTTTCAAATTGTTTTTAATTTGTTTTTTACATTCTTTTTCAATTTTTTAACTGACCACTAACTTATTACAGGTAATTTATATAGCTAAATTATTACATTTACCTAAACTGTGTTGACAATTATGTGGCAGTATGTGGACCTGTGCAGATATATGTAGTAATATAGAACTATTTAAAAAAAAATTCTCGGCTCCAGTTGCGAGCATTATTTTTTTTATTTACATTCTATATTACATTTCCGTCAACTGTGTTGAAAATATTGTGGCATTATGTGCACCTGTGCAGATATATGTACATAAATATAGGATCTATTAACAAATAATTCTGCGCTCCAGTAGCTTCACACTGCATAGATCCTAAAGGTGTGTGTCGCGCAAGAATGACAACTCTTGCATCACTAATTGTTTAGTTATCTCCCTTTGTCCGTCACCAATTTTGTCTCCGGAGCATAACTCAATCACCCTTTTTTCAAACTACTTGTGTGTATCTGGGGAGGGGGATACACATGCGCTTGTCGACAAGCGTCCATTTCTAGTTATAGTTATGTACTCACAACAATACTGCACGTAGACAATTTAATCTTTACTGGATTCGCTGTAACGAACATTCATATATAACCCATATAAACCGGATACCGATAAAATTACAACGATAAATCTTGATACGTTTATCTACCATTGATATCTGATGACGGTGTATAGTCATAATCTCAAAACACACACGCTTGATTGTTCGCATGTCTGATGAATTACAGTGGAACTTATCTAATGCGATCACAGTGGTGCCCCATCGAATTAGAGAGGCTGCACTACATGTTACAGTGGAACCTCTCTAAACCGGACACCATGGGAGGTCCCCAGGGTGTCCGGTTTAGAGATGTTTCACTGTAATTCCGATGTAAGAGCGCTGAACAACACGCCTGTGTGCATAGCCATCATGAACACTGATACAAATCAGCGATGGTTGACAGTAAGTGAAACCGGTCATAATTTAACACATCGATGTCGCAAGGGTGTTCGCTTTACAGAGATTCCACTGTATATTCATTACCGTCTTTACACTGCGTAGAAACGACGAGACGGAATGTCCCTAACGAGCCACCATATAAATACCTGAAACTGACTTACCTGGTTGGAAACAACAGCAACGTCCAGACAAATTCACATATATCAACACAGTAAAACTTAGAATTTCAGTCTCATGTCCACAATATACACTACCCAAATCAGAGACAATGCGTCACTGTCAAGTTATTCAGGCCCAGGAATAACTTATTGTCCTATTGTCCACGTGTATTGTACTACTGAACAATGTACGTCTGCGTGCTTTGTTTTTTTTTATCACAGGGCCGTTCTAGTCGGAGGCGTGTAAATAATATAAAGCAAATACACACACAGTCCAGATTTGCAGATTAAACGCGTCTAAATTCATATGAGCCGCTTCGAACAAATGTCGCAGTGTGGAGCGTCATTCCAACAAAATCAATGTTATGATCGGGACAAATTTAGTGTGTAAATTACTGACTGGGTTATAGTGTCAGTGTGTAGCTATGCAAAATACATGTACGTATGTGCATCATCTATTCTGTTCACGGCCTCTATTCTGTTCCCGGCATCTATTATGTTCCTCAACTGTGATACGCGGCCTCTATTCTGTTCCCCACCAGCATTTATGTTGGTCCTCACACGGGCATCTATTTCGTTCCCGGACTACACTTGGTTTCGATTTAACGTATTTAAATAACAGTTTATATTTATTAGTATGTATCGGAATAAATATTAAAACAATTAACAATACAAATATTTAAACTAAAAATGTAAACAAAATAATTTTAAAAACGATATTTATAACAAGCAATTACACAACTTTTCGCGGTTTATTTGCCGCGGAATTGAAAATAATCGTACACAAGTCAACAGACGCGCGATTTCTGTGCGCCTTGCAACATATATATTTGCAGCGAAGAAAAAGTGTGGTAATTGTAGCTACATGTAGTGACCGTGTAATCTCACCAACACGTACGCGTTTCGGGATGCCGAATCAACACGGGTGTAATACGACACATACTAAAAGCGACTGTCTAATTGGAATTAAATACATGTACAGTTGAACACGTGCTAAAGGCCATCCCGAATAGTAATAACCTATCTATAACAGTCACGTTTTGTGTTTTACACATAAATGAAATTGTGAAAACAAAGGCCATATGTTTCTCTTCCCATAGCTGGCATTTATTCACAGGTTTGACTGTATATCTAAATAGCCTACCGATGGGTCAATTCATAAACATGTAATGTTCCCACCGTTGGAATTGTTTAACCAGTCCACATGTATACTACATGCATGTTGCATTACTATGTATCGAAATAAAAAACAACAACTATAAACTGGAAATGTTTAGCTATCCGATTATTTGTGTAGGCCCGCCGTTTTTACACCCACCCATACCTACACCACCGCCCTTGGACGGGCAGACACTGCTACACGCACAGTTCATACTATCGGTGTTTACCGGAGCTACACTGTAGATGCCACTGATGTCGGTGTTTCCCGGTGTATATCCAAATAAATATTTGAAAAATCCAAAGAAAACCCGAGGACTTTTATTTATATCCAAAATATGTTATTCTTTCCCGAAGGTCTCCTGTTGCAATGTCACGTTTTAATTGTCTAACCACTTCGTCAAAACATAATTACTTGACACTTGTAACGAAGTTTTGTTAAGAAAAATGTAAATAAAATGCCGTTGTACAAGTTCAATATCCATGTTCCGATTTAAAATATGCAGAAAACGAAACACTATCAACCCATTTCTGTAGGCTAGTGTTTTAACTTAAAGGGGAATTAAATATAAAAATACATTTTAAAATATATTTTGCTAATTGATAGATAATGTCAATACAAACCAGATGCAGAAAATCCCAAGCAAAACTTGTAATCCGATCGAAAGTTATGCAAGTTTCCATAATTGTACATTTTATGCAAATTTATACATTTTGAAAATCACAATAAACAAGTTTTAAAAATATCTTTCTACATTTTTCATTTTATGTCATAAAATTATCAAGTTCATGTAATAAAATAATGAGAAAAAAATCACTTAGACTTAATGTAAATAAATATAAAAAATAATTGTTCGTTGATGACGTCATAGTTGAACGCGCATATTTCAGCTAATTAAAATTTTCAAAACTTTGTTATTTTAACATGCGGTTTTCAGCATTTATTTCATATTATTAAATTGTATTATTTACAAAGTAAAATAAAAGTTGTTTAATTGACACTTAATGAATATTTTAAAAGTTCAGACAGTGTACAATCAGATTACAAATAACGCAACCCCCGCACAAAATTGGACATTTAAAACGATAAATGTAATATATTATACATGTATGTACAAATGCCGCTCCTGAATGCGGCCCTGAATATGGCATTAACCTGTCTACATTCACAACTGTCCCCCGGTCTCCAGTAGTCTCTACTGCCCCAACAGTCCCCGCTGACTCCACAGTCTCCACTGCCCCAACAGTCCCCACTGACTCCCAAAGTCTCCACAGCCCCCACAGTATCCACTATTTCCACTGCCGCCATTCTCCCCACTCTCTCAACAGTTTCCACTGACCCTACAGTCTCCACCGTCCCCACGGTCTCCACAGCAGTCTCCACAGTCTCTACTGTCTCCACTGACCACACTGCCTCCACAGTACCTGCTGTCTCCACTATCCCCCACTGTCTCCACTATTCCCACTGTCTACACTGTCTACACTGTCTACACTGTCTACACTGCCTCCACCGTCTCCACCGTCTCCACCGTCTACACGTCCACACTGTCTCCACTGCACGCTCATGTCTACACTGTCATTCTACTGTCTCACTGTCCACACTGTCTCACTGTCTCCACTGTCTACACTGTCCTGTCTACTGTCTACACTGTCTCCACTGTCTACACACCGTGACACTGTCATCACTGTCTACACTGTCTCACTGTCTACATGTCACACTGTCTCACTGTCTATGTCCTCCACTGTCTCCACTGTCTACCACTGTCCCCACACTGTCCACACCCTCGTCTACACTGTCTCCACTGTCTACACTGTCTCGCTGTCATGTCTCCACTGTCTCCACACTGTCTATCATGTCTACTGTCTCCAGTCTACACTGTCTCCATGTCCATCTCCACGTCCTGCACTGTCCACACTGTCCGGACTGTCACACTGTTCATCCACTGTCTACACTGTCTCCACTGTCACTGTCTACTATGTCTACATGTGTACACTGTCCTACACTGTCTCCTACTGTCACACTGTCACGTCCCTGTCTGTCACACATGTCCACCACTGTACCACACTGTAGTCACTGTCTCCACTGTCTACACTGTCTCCACTGTCTCACTGTCTGCACTGTCTCACTGTCTCCACTGTCATGTCTCCACTGTCCTCACTGTACTGTCACACTGTCTCCACTGTCTGTCTCCACTGTCTCCACTGTCTACACTGTCTCCACTGTCTACACTGTCTACACTGTCCTCACTGTCTCACTGTCTCCACTGTCTACACTGTCTCCACTGTCTCCATGTGTCTACACTGTCTCCACTGTCTACACTGTCACACTGTCTCACTGTCATGTAAACTCAACTGTCTACACTGTCATACCACTGTGCTACACTGTCTACACTGACTGCCACTGTCCACACTGTCACACTGTCCTACATGTCTCCACTGTATCCACTGTCTCCAGTCACATGTCACATGTCTCCACACTGTCTCACTGTCTCCACTGTCTCCACTGTCTACACTGTCTCACTGTACACTGTCTCCACTGTCTCCACATGTCTCCACACTGTCTCCACATCACTGTTCCACACTGTCACTCATCTGTCTACACTGTCTCCTGCACACTGTCTACCACTGTCCACACTGTCTACACTGTCTACACTGTCTCCACTGTCTCACTGTCTCCACTTTCCTCCACTGTCTCCACACTGTCCACACTGTCTCACTGTCTCCACTGTCTCCTCCACTGTCTCATGTCTACACTGTCTACACTGTCTACACTGTCTATCCACTGTCACACTACATGTCCTATGCACTGTCTGTCACACTGTCTCCACTCCGCACTCTACACTGTCTCACTGTCTCCACTGTCTCACTGTCTCCACTGTACTGTCTACACTGTCTCACTACTGTCTCCACGTCACTGTCTCCCACTGTCTCCACTGTCTCCACTGTCTACAATGTCTACACTGTCCACTGTCCACACTGTCTACACTGTCACACTGTCCACACTGTCTCCACTGTCTACACTGTCCGACTGTCTCCACTGTCTACACGACTGACTATCTCCACTGTACTACACTGTCACTGCTACTGTCACACTGTCTCCACTGTCTCCACACTGTCTACACTGCACACTGTCACAGTTCCACTGTCCTCTGTCTCCACTGTTCCATGTCACTGTCTCCACACGTCTCACTGTATACATGTCTACACTGTCTCCACGTCTCCACTGTCTACACTCTACCTGTCTCACTGTCTCACTGTCAGACACTGTCCACTGTCTCCACTGTCACACTGTATCATCTGTCCACACTGTCCACATGTCGTCACTGTCTACACTGTCTCATGTCACTGACTCACTGTCTCCACTGTCTCCATGTCACACTGTCTCCACTGTCTCACTGTCCCCACTGTCACACTGTCCACACTGTCTCCAGTCTCCACTGTCCACAACTGTCTCCACATGTCTCCACTGTCTACAATGTCTCTGTCTCCACTGTCTACAGTCTGTCTCCACTGTCTCCATGTCTCCAATGTCTCCACTGTACTGTCCTCCACTGTCACTGTCTCCACTGTCTCCACTGTTTTACACTGTCCCTGTCCTCCTGTCTCCACTGTACATGTCTCCACTTTCTCCACTTCCACGTTCTGTCTACACTGTCCCACTGTCCTCCACGTCCACACTGTCACTGTCTACACTGTCTACACTGTCTCCATCTACACTGTCTCACTGTCTCCACTCTACTTCACCACTGTCTCACTGTCTCCACTGTCACATGTCCACTGTCTCCACTGTCTCCACTGTCTACGTCCACTCTGTCTCCACTGTCTCCACACTGTCCTACATGTCTCATGTCTCACTGTCTCACTGTCTCCACTGTCTACTGTCCACTGTATCCACTGTTCACTGTCTCCACTACTGTCACACTGTCTCCACTGTCTCCACTGTCTACATGTATACATGTCTACACTGTCTCCACTGTTTACACTGTCTACACTGTCACATGTCCTACACTCGTCACATGTCCACACTGTCTCCACTGTCTCTGTCACACTGTCTCACTGTCCACTGTCCACACTGTCTACACTGTCTCACTGTCACACTGCCTCACTGTCTACACTGTCTACATGTCCATGTCACAATGTCTACGTCTCCACTGTCCACACTGTCTACACTGTCTCCACTGTCCACACGTCACACTGTCTACACTGTCTACACTGTCTCCACTATCCACACTGTCGTCACTGTCACACTGTCTCACTGTCTCCACTGTCTCACATGTCTACACTGTCTACACTGTCTCCACTGTCTCACTGTCTCCACTGTCTACACTGTCTCCACTGTACACTGTCCACTGTCACTGTATACATCTGTCTCCACTGTCTCACTGTCATACACTGTTCTACACTGTCTCCACTGTCTACTCCTGTCCTACACTGTCTACACTGTCTCCATGTCCTACATGTCACTGCTCTCCACTGTCTCCACTGTCCTGTCTACACTGTCTACCATCCACTGTCTACACTGTCTCACGTCTCCACTGTCCACATGTCACACTGTCTCCACTGTCTCCACTGTCATCCACTGCCACTACACTGTCCACACATGTCTACCACTGTCTCCACTGTACCACTGTCTTACACTGTCTACACTGTCTCCACTGTCTCCACTGTCTCACTGTCTACACTGTCTCATGTCTCCCTGTCTCCACACTGTCTCCACTGTCATGTCCACTGTCCTCACTGTCCACTGTCTACACTGTCCACACATGTCTACACTGTCATGTCCAGTGTCACGTCTACACAATCCACTTTCTACATGTCCTACACTGTCTACACTGTTTCACTGACGCCACTGCTACATGTACACTGTCCACTGTCACACTGTCTTACACTGTCTCACTGCTCTCACTGTCACTGTCTACACTGTAAACCCCCTGTCTCACTGTCTCACTGTCTCCACTGTCTCCACTGTACACTGTCTGTTACACTGTCTACCACTGTCTCCACTGTCTACACTGTCACTGACACTGTCCACACTGTCTACACTGTCCACACTGTCCACTGTCCATGTCCACGACTGTCTCCACTGTCCTCCACTGTCATACACTGTCTACCACTGTCCCTGTCTACTCTGTACAATGTCTACCACTGTCTCCACTGTCCTTACTGTCCACACTGTCATGTACACTGTGTCTACTGTCATGTCTACACTGTCTCCACGTACACTGTCTACACTGTCTCCACTGTCTACTGTCTCCACTGTCTCCACTGTCTCCTACATGTCACCTGTACCACTGTCACTCCCCAGTCTCACTGTCTACACTGTCTACATGTTCTACACTGTCATGTCACAATCTGTCTCACTGTCTACTGTCTACACTGTCTCCACTGTCCCACTCACTGTGCACTGTCACACTGTCTGCCACTGTCTACACTGTCTACACTGTCTACACTGTCACTACACTGTCCTCCACTGTCTCACTGTTACTGTCTCCACTGTCTCACTGTACCACTGTCTACATGTCTACACTGTCTCACTGTCACACTGTCTCCCGTACACTGTCCACTGTCACACTGTCCACACGTCATGTCACTGTCTCCACTGTCTACTGTTCACTGTCTCACTGTCACATGTCACACTGTCCTCCACTGTCTACACATGTGTCTGCACATGTCTCACTGTCTCCACTGTCGTCCCACTGTACACTGTCTCACTGTCTCACGTCTCACGTCTACACTGTCCACACTGTCTCCACTGTCACTGTTCACACTGTCTACACTGTCTACTGTCTCCACTGTCTACCACTGTCTCATGTCTACATGTCTACACTGTCTCACTGTCTCCATGTCCACTGTCCACCTGTCTCCACTGTCTCCACTGTCTCCATGTCTCAGTCTGAATACTGTCCACGTTCCACTGTCCACCTGTCTCCACTGTCTCCTGTCTACACTGTCTACATCTGTCTACACTGTCTACACTGTCTCCACTGCTCCACTGTCCACTGTACACACTGTCACTGTCTCCATGTCTCACTGTCTCCACTGTCTCTCGTCACTGACCACACTGTCACACTGTCCACACTCTGTCTCCACGTCTCCACTGTCTCCGTCCTGCACTCCACACTGTCTCCACTGTCTACACGTCTCACTGCTCTCCACTATCCGTCACACTGTCTCCACTGTCTCCATCTCCACTGTCCACACTGTCCACACTGTCTCCACTGTCTACACTGTCTACACTGTCTACACTTCCATGTCTCCACAGACTGTCTCCACTGTCTCCACTGTCTACCGACTGTCTACACTGTCTCCACTGTCTCCACTGTCTCCACTGTCATGTTCACTGTCACACTGTCTACACTGTCTCCCGTCCACTGTCTCACTGTCTCACTGTCTCCACTGTCTACACTGTCTACACTGTCTCCACTGTCACACTGTCCACACTGTCCTGTCTCCACTGTCATCTATGTTCACACTGTCTACATGTCTCCACTGTCTCCGCCACACTGTCTCCACTGTCTCCACTGTTCCACTGTCACACTGTACACTGTCACATCTGTCTCACTGTCTCCACTGTCTCCACTGTCTCCACTGTCTCCACTGTCTCCTCTGTCTACTGTCTACACTGTCTCCACTGTCCCACACATGTCACACTGTCCACTTGTCTACACTGTACACTGTCTCCACATGTCTCCTACATGTCTCCACTGTCTACACTGTCTACTGTCTACATGTCTCCCACTGTCTCCATGTCTCCACTGTCCTACACTGTCACCATGTCCTGTCCTCCACTGTCTCCACTGTCTCCACTGTCTACACTGTCTACACTGTCTCACTGTCCTCCACTGTCTACAGTCACACTGTCTCCACTGTCCTCCATGTTCTACCTGTCTACTGTCTACACTGTCTCACACGTCGCTCCACTGTCCAATTGTCCACACTGTCCACATGTCTGTCCTCACTGTCTCCACTGTCACACTGTCTACAGTCACTGTCTCCACTGTCTCCACTGTCACTGTCTACACTGTCCTCACTGTCTCCACTGTCCTCACTGTCGCATGCTCACTGTCTCCACGTTCCATGTCACACGTCACACTGTCTCCACTGGTCCACACTGTCCACACTGTCCTCCACTGTCTCCATGTCTCACTGTCTACACTGTCGTCCTACACTGTCTCCACTGTCTCCACTGTCTACACTGTCACATCTATCTACACTGTCTCCACTGTCACACTGAGTGTCTACACTGTCGTCACCTCTCCATGTCATGTCTACATGTCTACACTGTCTCCTACTGTCACACTGTCACACTGTACTACACTGTCTCACTGTCTCCACTACTGTACACTGTCCACTGTCCACCTGTCTACACTGTCTCACTGTCTACTGTAGTCTACTGTCACACTGTCTACACTGTCACACTGTCTCCACTGCTCCACTGTCATGTCGTACACTGTCACACTGTCCACAATGTCTACACTGTCTACACTGTCTACACTGTCCTCCACTGATACACTGTTCACTGTCTACACTGTCTCCATGTCTCCACTGTCTCCACTGTCCACTGTCCACACTGTCCACACTGTCTCACTGTCTCACTGTGTACACTGTCCTACATGTCTACACTGTCTCCATGTCTCACTGTCTACACTGTCTCAATGTCTACACTGTCTACTACTGTCTACACTGTCTCCACACTGTTCGTCAATGTCTCACTGTCTACACTCTGTACACACTGTCACACTGTCTCACTGTCTACGACTGTCTATGTCCACTGTCCACACTGTCTACACTGTCTCCACTGTCTACACTGTCTACACTGTCTCACTGTCTCACTGTCCACTGTGCTCATGTCACAATGTCACACTGTCATCCACTGTCTACACTGTCTACACTGTCTACACTGTCTCCACTGTCTACACTGTCTACATGTCTCCACTGTCTCATGTCCACTGTCCACTGTCTCAGTGTCTCACTGTCTACACTGCACTGTACACACTGTCTCCATGCATGTCAACATGTCTACTGTCTCACTGTCTCCACTGTCTGCTACACTGTCATGTCCACGTATCCATGTCTACACTGTCTACATGTCACTGTCTCCACTGTCTCACTGTCTCACACTGTCCAGTCCACTGTCTACACTGTCTCCCACTGTCTCCACTGTCTCCACTGTCTACACTGTCCTCCACTCTCACTGTCACACTGTACTACACTGTCTCCACTGTCCACACTGTCTACACTGTCTACACTGTCTCCACTGTCTCCACTGTCTACATCTGTCTACACTATCACTGCTATCTGTATACGTCCCACTGTCCACATGTCACACTGTCCACACTGTCTACACTGTCGTCCACTGTCTACAGTGTCTACACTATCCACACTGTCTACACTGTCTCCACTGTCTCACTGTCTCACTGTCTCCACTGTCACTGTACACTACACAGTCCACACTGTCCACACTGTCACACTGTATACACTGTCTACACTGTCTCATCACTGTCTACACTGTCACACTCACATGTCTACACTGTCCACACTGTCTACACTGTCTCCACTGTCTCCACTGTCATGTCTACACAGTCAGTCCACACTGTCCACACTGTCAACCAATCTGTCCACACTGTCTCCACGTCTCCACTGTCTCCACTGTTTACATGTCTATGTCTCCACTGTCCACACTGTTCACACTGTCACACTGTCTACACTGTCTCCACTGTCTACACTCGTCACATGTCTCACTGTCTCCACTCTTACATGTCTACCACTGTCTCCACTGTCACACTGTCCACTGTCTCCGTCCCCATGTCTACATGTCTACATCTGTCTACATGTCTCCACTGTCTCCACTGCTACACTGTTACACTGTCTACACTGTCTCACTGTCTACACTGTCCTACACTGTCTCCACTGTCTGACATGCTCACTGTCTACACTGTCTCCATGTAACACTGTCTACACTGTCATCACTAGTCTACCACTGTCTACACTGTCAGCACTGTCCACACTGTCCACACTGTCCACACATGTCTCTACACTGTCTCCACTGATCTCCACTGTCACACTGTCTCCCCCCTCACACTGTCTCCAGTGTCTCCCACTGTCTCCACTGTACACTGTCACATGTCTCCACTGTCTCCACTGTCCACTGTCTACCACTGTCTCCACTGTCGTCTGTCTTACAGTCACACGTCTCACTGTCCACACTGTCACATGTCCTGTCTCCACTGTCTCCACTGTCTCCACTGTCTCCACTGTCTACCATGTCTCACTGTCTCCACTGTCTCCACTGTCACACTGACACTGTCTACCGTTCCACACTGTCTCCACTGTCTCCACTGTCACTGTCTCCACTGTCTACTGTCTCCACTGTCTACATGTCTACACTGTCTGTCCACTGTTACTGTCCACACTGTCTACACTGATCTCCACTGTCTCCACTGTCTGTCACACTGTCCTCATGTCTACATGACTACACTATCTCCATGTCTACACTGTCTACCATGTCACACTGTCACCACTGTCTCCACTCCTGTCACACTGTCCACACTGTCACTGTCTCACTGTCTACACTGTCACTACTGTCTACACTTACATGTCTACATCTCACGTCTCCACTTGTCTACACTGTCTACACTCCACACTGTCCACACTGTCTCCACTGTCACTACACTGTCTCCACTTACTCCACACTGTCTCACTGGTCTCCACTGTCACTGTCTACACTGTCTCCACTGTCCCCTCACTGTCCCATACACTGTCCACACTGTACACTCTGCCTACACTGTCTCACTTTGTCACACTGTCTACACTGTCTACGTCTCCTCCCCACTGTCTACACTGTCCACACTGTCGGTCCACTGTCCACACTGTCCTCATGTCTACACTGTCTCCACTGTCCTCACTTTGTCATGCACTGTCACCTGTCCACACTGTCTACACTGTCCACACTGTCTACACTGTCCCTACACTGTCACAGTGTCTACACGTCCACCCCACTGTCGCAACTAGTCTCCACTGTCCATGTCTACACTGTCTACATGTCCACACTGTCACACTGTTACACTGTCCACACTGTCTACACTGACCTACATGTCATGTCTCCACTGTCTCCACTGTCTCCACTGTCTCCACTGTCCACTGTCCACACTGTCCACACTGTCTCCACTGTCTCCACTGTCTACACTGTCTACACTGTCTCCACTGTCTCCATGTTCCTGTCTACACTGTCTCCACTGTTATGTCTACACTGTCTACACTGTCTCACTGTCTCCACTGTCTACACTCCACATGTCACAGTCTCCACTGTCTCACTGTCTCCACTGTAACACTGTCCATCTCCACGTCTCATCTGTCTACTGTTACTGTCTACACTGTCTCCACTGTCTGTCTCCACTGTCCACACACTGTCGCCTACACTGTCTACTGTCTCCATGTCTCACTGTCCCAGTCACTGCCTCTCACTGTCCTCACACTGTCTCCACTGTCTCCACTGTCCGTCAGTGTCTCACTGTCTACACACTGTCACACTGTCCACACTGTCTCCACTGTCTGTACACTGTCTACTTTCCTTCTACTGTCTACACTGTCTCCACTGTCCACTGTCTACACTGTCTACACTGTCTCCCACTGTCTACTGCTCCACTGTCTCACTGTTCATGTCTACACTGCAGACTGTCCCCACTGTCTCCAGTCACACTGTCTACACTGTCTACACTGCACTTCTACACTGTCTACTCTGTCTCCACACTGTCCACATGTCCACACTGTCTCACTGTCTACACTGTCTACACTGTCTACACTGTCTCCACACTTCCACACTGTCTACACTGTCCCACTGTCCACTGTCTCCACACTGTCCCACAGTGTTCTACACTGTCTTCCTGTCTACATGTTACACTATCCACACTGTCTACACTGTCGTCACTGTCTCCATGTCTCCACTGTCCACTGCTCATGTCCTGTCACATGTCTACACTGTCTACACTGTCTACATGTCTCATGTCTATGTTACTGTCTACACTTTCATGTCTACACGTCCACTGTCTATGTCTACTGTCTCCACTGTCTCCACTGTCCACTGTCTACACTGTCCTACACTGTCTACATGTACACGGTCCACCACTGTCCACTGTCCTCCACTGTCTACACTGTCTACCACTGTCTACACTGTCACTGTCTCCACATGTCCACACGTCAACACTGTCCTACACTGTCACTACACTGTCTCACTGTCTACACTGTCCACTGTCTACACTGTCCATGTCACACTGTCCACTATCTACACTGTCTACCACTGTTCTCCACTGTCTACACTGTCTCACTGTCTCCACTGTCCCCAGTGTCCTACACGTCTACTACTGTACTACACTGTCTACACATGTCTACACTGTCCACACTGTCTCCATGTATGCACTGTCTACTGTCCACACTGTCTCCACTGTACTCCACTGTCTACACTGTCTACACTGTCTACTGTCTCCCTGTACACGTGCCTGTCTCCACTGTCACACTGTCTACACTGTCTACACTGTCACTGTCACACTGTCACACTGTCTCCACTGTCTCACTGTCACTGTCTACATCACTGTCTCACTACTGTCTCCACTGTCTCACTGTCCACACTGTCCACACTGTCTCCATGTCTCCTGTTCCACTGTCTCCACTGTCTCACTGTCACATGTCCACACGTCCCCACTTGTCTACATGTCTACACTGTCTCACTGCTCTACTCTCTCCACTGTCTCCACTGTCTCCACTGTCCTCACTGTACGTCTCCACTGTCTACACTGTCTCCACTGTCTCCACTGTCCCCACTGTCTACACTGTCCACACTGTCTACACTGTCCCCACTGTCTCCACTGTCCCCACTGTCTACACAATATCCACTATCTACACTGTCTACACTGTCTACACTGTATTCACTGACTACACTGTCTACAATGTCTACACTGTCCCCACTGTCTACACTGTCTACACTGTCTACACTGTCTCCACTGTCCCACTGTCTACACTGTCAACACTGTCTGCACTGTCTACACTGTCTCCACTGTCTACACTGTCTACACTGTCTACACTGTCTACACTGTCTACACTGTCCCCACTGTCTACACTGTCCACACTGTCTACACTGTCTACACTGTCTACACTGTCTACACTGTCTACACTGTCAACAATGTCTACACTGTCCACACTGTCTACACTGTCACCACTGTCTACACTGTCCACACTGTCTACACTGTCTACACTGTCCACACTGTCTCCACTGTCTACACTGTCTACACTGTCCCCACTGTCTACACTGTCTACACTGTCTCCACTTTCTCCACTGTCTCCACTGTCTCCACTGTCCCCACTGTCTACACTGTCCACACTGTCTACACTGTCTCCACTGTCACCACTGTCACCACTGTCACCACTGTCTACACTGTCTACACTGTCTACACTGTCTACACTGTCTACACTGTCCACACTGTCTACACTGTCTACACTGTCCCCACTGTCTACACTGCCTCCACTTTCTCCACTGCCCCCACCGTATACACTACCTCCACTGCCTACATTATATGCACTGTCTACACTGTCCCCACTGTCTACCCTGTGTACACTGTCGCCACTGTCTACACTGTCTACACTGTCTACACTGTCCCCACTGTCTGCATTGTCTCCACTGTCTCCACTGTCCCCACTGTCTACACAATATCCACTATCTACACTGTCTATACTGTATTCACTGTCACTGTCTACAATGTCTACTCTGTCTGTCTACACTGTCCCCACTGTCTCCATCACTGTCTACACAATATCCACTATACATCTGTCACTGTCTACCACTGTATACACTGTCCCCACTGTACACTGTCACTGTTCACTGTAACACAATATCCAATACACTGTCTACACTGTATACACTGTACACTGTCTACACTGTCTACAATGTCTACTGTCATACACTGTCCACACTAGTCCCACTGTTCCCACTGTCTACACTGTCCCCTACATGTCCCCATTGTCTACACTGTCCCCATTGTCTACACTGTCTACACTGTCCCCACTGCCCCACTGTCTACTGTATACACTGTTCCCACTATATGCACTGTCTACACTGTCTACACTGTATCCACTGTCACCACTGTCTACACTGTCTACACTGTCCCCACATTATACACTGTATACACTATCTGCACTATCTACACTGTCTACACTATCTACACTGTCTACACTGTATAAGCTGTCTACACTGTCCCCACTGTCTACACTGTCTACACTTTCCCACTGTCTCCACTGTCTCCACTGTCTCCACTTTATACGCTGTCCCCACTGTCTACACTGTCTACACTGTCTACACTGTCTACACTGTCTACACTGTCTACACTGTCTACACTGTCTACACTTTATACACTGTCTCCACTTTCCCCACTGTGTACAATATATAAAATGTCTACACTGTCCCCACTGTATACACTGTCTCCACTGTCCCCAATGTCTACACTGTCTCCACTGTCTCCACTGTCTACACTGTCCCCACTGTCTACATTGTCCCCACTGTCTGCACTATCCACACCACATTTGACACACCAGTGTATTCTACAGACTGTGTTCCATGTACACTGCACGTCTGTATGTTCCAATGCTCAGTCACTCTAATATCGCTACTATGTTACCCTTTGTTTTAAATGGATTGGAGGAAGGGAAAACGTACCCGGACACATGCCCCGCTGCCGGACGAGGTATACGAAGTCATGCTCAAAGTATTGAAAGGGGACATGCAATTCAAGGACATTCCCAAATCACAACGTACGGTATACCAACGGACAGCCTACCGACGCATGCAAGGTGGAAATTACGGCCTTCAAGTGGTACATAATCCAATCTCTGGGAAAAGAGAACCAATGATTGTACACCAGCCAACAGGGAAAATAATTCTACGAAAGTCCCAAGTTCCTCTGGTGGTTCATAAATTGTCTAACCAAACCAGAGGAGATGGCGCCAAGAAACTTTGCAGACGACTCATACATATATATTCCGGATTGGGGCAACAACACATCCAACGCGAGCTTAATAAAAATCCGGCACAGCAGCATCGCTATCCTTCGTTCAAAAACCAAGCTCCCTTACGACCAGTCAGGGCGAATTCTGTCCATGATAGGCATCAAGTAGATCTTGTAGATCTCAGAAATATAGCTGTTACTGTTGACGAAATATTCTATAAATGGGTGCTGTCTGTAATGGATCTGTATAGCCGATTCGTTTGGCTCCGTCCAGTGCAGAATAAGGCAAGCAGCGAGGTAGCGGAGAAGCTGAAGCGTATATACATCGAATTCGGAACACCCCACATACTGCAATCAGATCAAGGTTCGGAATTTCGTGGCGTCGTAAAGAAATTATGTCGTTCACTTAATATAAAAGTCATCCATTCTAGTGCCTACCATCCTCAGTCCCAGGGTAAAATTGAGCGATCTAATCGAACATGGAAGCAGAAATTACAGGCCGACTTCGTGCGGTTGGAAGAAGGTGTTTGCTGGACAGATATTCTACCGATATACCAAAAACTATATAATGAAGCACAGCATGAGTCATTGGGAACATTTAGTCCATTTGAGGTTTTCTTTTGTAGAAAATCTCGAAGTGATGCCGATGTAATATTACTTGGAAGAGACGCGATTGACAGCGATGACGATGTTGATCTTCAAGATGATTTAGACTGTAACCAAATACAATTGGATATTCATGAGTCAGAGGCAGGTATAAATGAGGACTTATCCCAGCGCATGCAGTCCGGTAGAGAAATACGAAAGAAAGCAGCTGCTCATAGCGAATACTCTTCCATGAAAATGATCAGACGCAATCTTAAAAAATATCCTCCATCAAAATATAATATCGGTGATACTGTACTTGTGAAGGGAAAGAGATAAGACACTAGATTGAAACGTGGCGCGACAAACTTAAAAATTCCTAGAGTATGCAGAGGAAGAATTGTAGACGCAGACACTTCTAACTTTATGTATAAAGTTGAGGTTGAAGGACAAACGTTACTCTGGTATAAAGTTAACAATATAACATCACTGACAACAGATGAGGAAAGGTATCGACAACAACGAGAAAAAGGCAACGGAATATGTTCTTGCACTGGCACGACGTGTAATGAGGTGTATGCATACGAGTGTGCAAACAAAATGATTAGTACATGTCGTTTGATAATCGGTCAGCAACCGTGCATGTTGCACTTGTTATCGTTGTCATCAACTACCGACAAACACTTTTTATTACGCATGAAATGCATGGAGAAAACACGGAAATCCATAAGTTGCAATAATTCAAATGAATATGACAATCTTATTAGGAACGGTCTACAATTTGGACTTGTTGAAAGAGGCATAACACCATCAGATGGGAACTGTTTATTTCACTGTCTAGCGCTACAAATATCCGAAATTCTTGGTCGCCATTTAACACACGCTGATGTGAGAAGGGAATGTGTTGAATATCTGCGAGACAATCCACGATCATCCAATGGAACTCATTTGTCTGATTTTATTATTGGCAATAGCTTAGATGAATATTTAAGGAATATGGACAATGGCGCATGGGGGGACAATTTAATGTTGTTTGCGGCATCCCATGCAAATGGTGTAGGGATAATGGTGGTATCAAGTTTAGGCGACAATGCAACGCAATTCATACACAGCACCGTCGAACAACAAACTCGTGATATAACAGCGAGAGATATGGTAATCATTGGACACCTTGCAGAGAGTCACTACATTTCACTCGAACCATTACACTCAAATGAAGCTACAGAAAACTACACATGCACATCGACTATGGATGACGAGCTGTCCTCAGTGTCAATTGATGATATCGAAGGTGAAATAACCAACCGGCTTATTAAAGAGAATACCGTAGATGATATCCATACAGTTAGAAAATTTACTGATACAAAGAGAAGGGGTGAGATTCCCGTCTGTATCAATAATGCCCGCGTTATTCTCTTCATTAAGCACATGATCGAACAAGGAAGGCAGTACACCCGCTTCATGTCAAATAATGGAGAGTTTGTGTGTATTCCAAAAGATGACATGAAGCTGTTTGACAACACACATGGTTACATGACTTCGGATGTCGCACATCGATTAAATGATAACCCCTTCCAATTCTGGTTCAATACGATTTGTCCCAATGAGCGATTATGTAACGTTAGTATTCAAGATAGCGGCATTGCATTACTTCCAGTTGATCTAGGAGATGATTACGATACATGGTACCATGGAACGAGTCTTAGACTTGCCATGGTACAGGGCATTAACCAACAATGAGTTTAATGGAAGTCATCCCCACTGGGACATGTTGATCACCATCGCGAACACTCTTACCGATCAACACGTTTGGGTAATTATAAAACAAGTATGTTGTATCATTGTATCATTCATACGTACACGCTCTTCATTATTATTGTCACAGTCCACATGAACATTGTGAAGTAATGAATGATACGTCCAACTGCAGAATGGGTGTAACATCTTTTACGGTTATATTTCCATGACACGTTTTGCAATGCCTGAAACTGCGAGTGATTTCGCCGGTGTAGATCGCAGTTTGTAAAAACAACCGACATTGTGATTTCGCAACATGTGTAGACCGAAAGCTGTTCTGTGTCACAGGTTAAAGGCCAGGTTTGGTCTGATCGTCACCCAAGTACATTGTTTGGGTGCCAATATAGACAGTGTAAGGTGCGTCATGGAAATAGACTTTTACGAGAATACTAATTACGCATCTGTGGTTTACAGTGCTGTTATATTTTTCTTCATGACATGTAATGTACATATTGATAGATTAGTCTTAGCATGCTCATTGGTCTTCTTCGGGTATATTGCTCTCTATTGTATGTACCCCGCAAACTATTTTAGAGGTACATGACCGTCGCCAACCTGTTCCTCTGTTCGTCTGTCTGTCTGTCTGATAATTGTGCTAAAGTGTTAGCCTGTATATTATATATATTACCATATGTCGGATTGGCCTGAAACTTCACATACTTATTTGTCATCATCTATATTTACATTCTATAGACCACCCTATGGTCAAGGTCAAAGTCAACTTACTTATAAATTTGTTTTTACGTGTACATTATCTATCAGTGTTTTCTAGTTATTAGAAGGTTTGGAGTTATCATAAGTTATAGTAATACAAAAACAGATAATTTGATATGTGACCAATTTGCAATGAATGTCATAGATCGTAACGACCATTTCATTGTAACATTGTACTGTAACTTAGGAAGACTAAACACACATACCATGCCGTAATATCCGCAATGTTTAACGTTCGTACACCCTGGCCGAGCGTGGCTGGCTACGGTAGGTGTGTCCGTGTTTTCTCCTGATTCTACTATGCGACCACTGTACTTTTTAAATTAATAAAAGTCACACAAATATATTTTATATACATCTACGGGACAAATAAAAGTTCACAATATGCAATTTTGCTCTACAAAAGGGAATAACTGTCAGTAAGTCAGTTATTATTTCTGTAAATCGATCATAGCAATATAAAAATGTATGTGTGATATTATAAGATCCCGATTTAAGTATTATCTAAAACATAGGTAGCACATTTGTCTACTATTTCCGCTTGCATTGCTTAGAAAAACCAAAACTACACTAAATATAGAATACCATGCAATTTTATGTGGCTGTCATGGTTACTACCAATGATATGTCACAGACATGTTTTCACTCTTGTATGCATGATACATATTTCCGACCAAATGTGGAAAAAAATTGAATTTGTATGATGCTTTGTTTCCTTAAGATTAATCATTGTCAATACATACTTAAGTATATTTTTTCCATTGGTAAATAGTGCAGCTTTTAACACACACTCGCTTTTGTTGCTAAGCAGCACACACGCTTACACGTGTCTCCGGTAACTGGAATTAATGCTCATTTGAGAATTATTGTATAATGTTAGTCACTGTAGTATCCATTTTCAGCGATATTCATGTTCTATCTTGTTGAACGCAACTGGATAGGAAATCCGATATGTATGTACCTATACGGGTAAAAATAGAAACAACCCAGCGGTCCTAGTATCTTAATATATCTTCAATTAAACCACTTTACACAGTGCCATAATAGAAACACGTTTTCATTTTTTACAGTATGTGTTCACAAATTCCTTATATGCCTCTTTAACAACAATGACAACCACTTGAAATGAAAGGCGCTCTATACTTAGCGCAGGTGTCCTTGTTGCTATGCAACAGTAATGGAATTGCAAGACACCTTTTCTCCCTATGTTTTATATACCACTTTACTTGGGTTATAATACTAGCACACACATGAGTACATGTATATTACTATGCTAGATTTACAGCAATCATTACTGACTTGATTAAATTTACTCATTGTCTTAGGCAAAATTTCATCTTGTGAACTTTAATTTGGCACATGACTGAACATGTACTAAGTCTTAATAATTTGATATACACAAACGTGTTTATTTCATTGATGGGAATCTGATTAAAAATGTTAAACTTATTTATGTGAAAATCGTTATGAAATAATAATATCAATTGGTCGTCGTCCAACCATCAGTGTCATTGTTACCAATATATGCCCCCGGTCTCGGTAGAGCCGGATGCATGTAGTTTTTTGGACTGTGTGTCCGTCCGGCACATTAAGAAGTTTGCGGGTCTCTCAATTCTGTCATAACTTCTATTCCCCTTAAATGATTATTTAAATAGTTGAACACATCATATTTGTGTACTGATGCCACACATCCATGCTGCCCTTAATATGACCATGACCTTTTGGCATTCACAACTTTGCTTTTAAACACTGAGAATTGTGTATTAGAACTTTGCGGAGTTTCTCAATTCTGGCATAACTACTACATGTATATATGTCTAAGGATTACTTTAATATTTCAGTACAGAAAACTTGTGCACAAATGTCAGACATCCATGCTGCAGTTAATATATCCTTGACCTTTCGACCTTCACAAGTGTCCTTATGAATACATGCACTTGTCACTATTGGTTCATTAAGTTTGCCAACATTTCTTCAATCTGCCACCGGGGGCATTCGTGTGCCGAAAGGCCACATTTTCTTGTTGCTGTATATATGTATGTACTTGCTTGTAGGCTACCCAGATAACGGAATCCAGATAACTATACTGAACCAAATAAAGGAACTGAAACATAAGTCTGGCTTAGTAATTACTTAAAAAAAGACAATGTTAATGTATTGTTCACGTAGATTCATACGTGAGATATATATTTTTATTTATTATATAACGTGTAAATAAAACTTGTCATTTGCTGAATACCATGATTACGCAAAACAAAAAGGGTCGCGGAAACGCGCGGAGCCTTCTCCTGATTGTCGAAGTCCTGGATATTCAGCACGCATATGGGCGAATGTTTGTTGGCTAGGCATATTCCAGTGTCACACCAACTTCAGCTGGATACATGTGTGGCTTTGCCTTTGTAATCGGTGTAGACACACACCATCCTGCTCATCAGAGCAGTCTGATCAGGGTCTGCACTTTTCGCCACTCGGTGAAATTTCGTCATTCCTTTATGAAGTGGTTATATAATAAAACAAATATGTATTTTGCTGACGTTGTTGAGTCTTTGTGTCTAGTGTACATGTACATCCAGGTTAATCTGACCATCCAATTATTCTGAGCAGGATCTGCATTGTTCGCCACTCAGTCTCAGACAGTGAATAACCATTGATCTCTGAAGTGGTTGTTTAATAACAAATATGTTTGGTTGAAGGCGATGAGACTTTGCGACTACTGTAGACCCAGTGTATCATGTGCATCCTAGCAGTCTGGCCAGGGTCTACACTGTTCGCCATTCAGTCAGACAAGCATCAGTCCAGCTAACAAAGGTATACATAATTTTATATGACGTGGAATGGGCTGTGCGGCCTTTGAGTCTAGTGTAGATCGAGAGTACATGCATCATGCAGCAGCGCATCTGAGCAGGCTGGTCAGGGTAATCACAGTTCGCCACTCGGTGACATTGTGACATTTAGCCCTGAAGTTGCTATATAATACGAGATTGCCGCGGCCCGCATGTCGAGCCCGCCGAGGCATTTGATGGTCTCAGAGTGTATTTATTTGAAGTTTGAATTAAGGGTTGTGTAGATATAAGGCATGTAAAAGCTTCTTTAACACAAACTTTAATCATTTGACATTGATCTTGGGCATGTGGGCACATGGGTGGGCTATAGAAGGAAAATATGGATGATGAAGTGTTGTGGAGATATAAGGTATGTAAAAACTTTAATACAAATTTCAAAGTCATTTGACCTTGACCTTGGGCACATGGACCACATGGGCAGGCTATGGAATGAAAATATGGATGATGAAAAGGAAGCATTGGAAGTTGGTTGGAAGTAAAGTTGGAGTAACAATTGTGGAGATATACGGTATGTAAAAACTTTAACGCATATTTCATAATAACGCAAAGTTCTAAGTCACTTGGCTTTGACCTTGTGGCAAGGGGCCGCATGAGTGGGACACAGAATGAATATATGGATGATGCCCAATAAGCATACAAAGTTTCAAGCAAATATGACTTACGGTTACAGAGATAGTAGCTATGTGAAAACTTTAACGCAAATTTGGACAGAAACTTTAACGCAAACTTCTTAGTCATTTGACCTTGACCGTGGGGCACAGGGACATGAGTGGGACACCAAATTAACATATGGATGATTTTCAATAAGCATACAAATTTCAAGCAAATCCGACTTTCGGTGATAGAGATAGTAGGTATCTGAAAACTTCAAAGCAAATTTTGACAAAAAAAATTAACGCAAACTTCTAAGTCATTTTACCTTGACCTTGTGCACAGGGTGAGTGGGACACAGCATGAATATATGGATGATGACTAATAAGCATATGAAGTTTCAAGTCAATGTGACTTAATACTGCAGAGATATAAGGTGTTTAAAAAAACTTTAACGCATAATTCGGACGGACGGACGGACAGAACGGACGGACGGACGAACGAACTTACATTTCGGACCTTAGAGGGTACTTGCTATATAAAAGATCAAAGGAAATACCCCGTAAGATACAATAGGCTTACGGGGTACGGAATAAGTTCCATTGTCTTCTATTGTCTTAGGCCACGCCCCCTACCCCATAAGTACCCTAATGTGTGCCCGGACGGACGCATGCACGCACGCACGCAGGGGACACGCACGGACGCACGGACACCCGGACGTCATTGTCATCATTATGTCTCGCTTTCCGCAAGCGGGCTCGACAAAAACAAAATCGCCTCGGTCAATATTCATTTTTCTGGTGCCTATCATAATCATATACACCAGTCAAGTCTTGATATATAATATCGGACACTCATGGAGGGGTGGAAATAGAACATGTATTGTAGTTGTATAACTGATGAGTATAAGTATACCACACCATACTTATACATGTGTAATGGAGGAGCACATGTGAAAGTCTCGGACCTAGGGCCCGGCCATTAATGACCACGGACGGACTTACGAACGGAATATCAAGAGAATTGATGAAACATATCCCATTGAAATGAAACTAATGTGTATCTTTACTGCACCTTTCAATGTCTTCAGAATGTGTCAAGTCACCCCGGTGTTGCACGCCAGCTTCCACCCCCACCTACTGCTTCACTTGAGTGAAATACACTAGTATTGACAAACTAAAACGGAACCATACAAGTATAATAATTATGTACATCAATAACACATATTCATGAAATAACCACCGTAACGTCAATTCATTTCCAGATGCTGAAACCCTCCCCTCCCCCGCCCCGCCCCCACATACACTAGTAATGACACAATAAAGAGGAACAATACAAGTATAATAATTATGTACTATCTATAACAACTATTCGTGAAATCACCACCGCAACGCCAATTAATTTCCAGATTAATGCCAACCATGCCCCCACCCCTCCCCCTCAACCCCACCCCCGTTCCAGCCATATGAACTAAACAGTCGGCCGGGAATTAGGCCGCAATTCGTCTATTTACTATTCAATGGCACACATTCCGTCTGGTGATACACAGTTCAAATTCAATATGTTCTCATCTCATTATCTTACGATTGTGGAGAAATCAACGAGTATGTAAGGTCGTAGAGCCAATTCTGACACACAATCAATCAATCCAGTCCAGCAGCGTACATGCTTTACTCCACGCGACTCTGAATCAACTCAACTGAGACGCAACTGAGTAATCAAATATTTACATTCATCCAAATTGCAGTCATTCGGTCAGTAAATGCGCGTACATGTAGTTAATACCGATTGTAGACGCATTATTACATAGGCGGTTTACTCATGAACCTTGTCAGCCGCCATCTTGTCAGTACCGCAGCCGTTAATGCTCGGCTGCTGCTGGGTACCACATTAGATGCTGTCAGGGTATACACGATAGATGCCAGTGGGAACAAAATAGAGGCCGCGTAGCACAGCTGGGGAAACATAATAGAGGCCGGGAACATAATAGAGGCAGAGGCCGGGAACATAATAGAGGCCGGGAACAGAATAGATGATGCACATACGTACGCCATGGTGTTTTTTTCAGGGGCGGATCCAGGATTTCAGGTTCTGGGGTGGGTGGGGGGGGGGACTTCTTAAAGGTGCACGCCCACTCATTGGGCATAAAGTGTTCTTTATGTCAGAGACATTTTCAAACGAAAATTTCCACACTGTTATCAAGGGCGATAACTGTGTTTACTTAAAATGTTAACGGACATTACTATTTATTCTCTGTATTTAGTTTTGATGTGCAATGATCATACTTATCTGTCTAAAATATTATTGTGTTCAGGTGACGCATTTAATAAGCATAAATAATCAAAAAATATCATGCCTCATTTGCATATGAAAATAGCCCGATACCACCGCGCGTCACTATCAATAAAATAAATATTACTAAATGATTATATCTGTATTCCGGGCACTAGTAAATTTTAGACCTGGTGGAATAGTGACAAAATTGTTCACTTATTTAATTCCTATACAGAACAGTTTGTGCCTATTGAGTGGGCATGTACCTTTAATTGAAATAGTTTACTATATTTTCGAACTAGCACCGTTTGTTCGTCGACCAAGCGGAGCTGGGGAGACTGCTAGGTGGGTCCGTCGGTATGCCCTCCCGAATATTTTTGATATCAGGAAACGGGATGGGCGAGGCTCTGCCGAGCACATCTCGTTTCCGTACCGCGCCAGATATGTTTTCCCATTCACGGCACTGACCTACTATTCTATTTATCCCATCAACACCTACACATAGCTGTAAAAGGCAATAGAAATAACCCCAGTCACCGCACATATTCATACGCAGTGTTTAGGTCGTATTGACAGGATATCAAAAATGTTTCACGGCACCGTGTTTCATGGCACATACGCACTGTGTTGACGGGATAAATATCTTTATTCGCCAACTTTTAGGGGGGGGGGGGGGGCGCCAGGTTTTCCCCTATGTGAATCCGCCCTTTGTTTTTTAGCATGGCTGTTTTTTAGTTTACACAGGCGCTGAATGTACTTTTCTGAAACACAACAAAACCAAATTGCACATTTAATTTTCAAATTAATTATTCCCGACGAGAGAATATACTGCCGGTATTTTTATCGGACAGGTTGTAACAATTATACGATCATGTATGTTACATCTCCACATTTCCAATTATATTCTGACCTAAATTCTGAAA